>JBBPKY010000876.1:0-12591 GCA_038089495.1 Xerocomellus dryophilus
AGAGGGTTCCCCGCTCATCGAAATCGACAGCGGTGACTGGCTAAATACAGTGACGTTCTCAGCGAATGGCGAGTATCTCTTGACCGGCGGTGAAGGGGGGGTTCGAGTGTGGCGAGTGGAAGACGGCGAACAGGTGGCAACACTGGAAGCCGACGATGTCCGGTGTCTCGCTGTGTCCAAGGATGGCAGATGGATCGCAGCGGGAACAGACCCGGGCGACATGTTTGTGTGGTACGCAAAGACATACGACCAAGTCTTTTCGCACAAGGATTATCACCACAACATCTACGCCTACGGCATCAACGGAGTCGATTTCTCGCCCGACTCGACTCGGCTCGTCTCTGCATCGGATAATGGGACCTCTGTGTGGGACATTGCAAACCGCAAACGAGTACAAACACTCCACCACGCGGATTCAGTGAAAGTAGCCAAGTATTCTCCACGAGGCGATCGGATCGCGACAGCCACCGAAGATTCCGTTCGAGTCTGGGACAGCAACGATGGCCGCTTGCTCGTGGACATCACAGCAACTGTACCCCCGTACAACTCTGGTCTTCTCTGGTTCAATAACCACCTCTTTGTCATATCCGACAGTAAAATCAAGCAATTTGAAACATCCACCGGGGCAACAGTCTCGGAATGGCCAGCTCCCAACAGCGACGAGTCCTCGTGCATTGCCCTGCCAAAACATGGGGCGGTTATCGCATGCTCAACACAGGATACCGTCACATTCTGGCACACGACGACACACACCCAGCTCGGTCTCATCCAACATCCTGCAGACATATTTTCAATCGCACTCTCACCAGACGACCGCTTTCTCGCCATTGGTGGAAAGGAAGGGAACATCAACATTCATAATTTGTCCCGCATCACTGTAAGTATCCTGTCTCGTTGGACTACGCATTGAAATCGCTCACCAGCTCGGACAGGTATCTGGATGGAAGTTTGATGATCTCGACATCACGGTTCGACAGCGTCTATGCGACTCCCTGTATGCAGCGGGTCGCACGAAAGATGCGGTCGAGTGCTTCCATCAAATGGTGGCTGAATTGGGAGGAGAGATGATCCTGCGGGGCGAGCACCCGAAATGGGCTCTTGGTGAGTGACCATGCATCCAGTGTAGGCGTCGTTGTTCACGTAGCATTTTTGTCAGACTTCAGGCAGCGTTCCTTTAAGGAACTAGAGCATCTCGGAGATACAGCAGTGGATGCCCAACGATATGACGAGGCCATCTCCCACTATTCGACCGCGTTGTCCCTCGATTTCCCTTCTTCGCAAGGCATTCTCATGAAGCGAGGCAAGGCACACATGGCAACCGGGTCATGGAAACAGGCACTAGACGATGCAAACCAGGTACATCGTTCGTGCCTCGTCGAGGACAATCTTGTTGACCCATCATCCTTAGGTAACCACACTCGATCCGCTGTCGCCATGGGGCTACGAAATGAAGCATGCGGCTTTACACAAGGCAGGAGACTTCGACGGTGCGGCCGATGCGCTCGAGACGATGCTCTCGAAGATCGCGCAGTCACCTGATCCGGACATTCATCGTGAGTTGTATCCTCGTGACCGTGATCAACATGACTCGTTCACATCATTTGACAGAGCATGGTGACAAGTACACCGGCTCATTGAGCATACGAGCAACGATTCACAAAATTGTTCAACGAACTATACGTCATTTGCCACGTGTGCTCATCAACACGACCACCGGCCGTCTGCACAATCAAGCCGAGCAGGCGTCTGCATTCAAATCCTCATCGATCTTCAAAGAACTTGTATCATCGATGACGACGTGCATCGACTACGTCCGGATCAAGCGTGAAGTGCGACAGTACTTCCGTTACGTGATGCTATCGCACAAGTGGGAAGATCATGAACCACTCTTCCAGGATGTCATACACATGGCAGTTTATGACCTGGACAAATCTCCGACTCATGACAAGTTGAAAATGTTCTGCAAGATCGTTCGGGATGCTGGCTTCGATTGGGCATGGAGTGATACGTGCTGTATCAATAAATCAGATCACTTCATCCTTCAAGAAGCCCTGGTGGCCATGTTCAAGTGGTACCAAGGTTCCGCCATGATGATCGTTTTCCTCCGTGGTGTTCGCTCTGCATCGCAGCTCGGCGCTCTTGTGAAGAGCATCTGGAACACTCGTTCCTGGACACTCCAGGAATACGTTGCCGCCAAAGTCATCCACTTTTACACAGAGGATTGGACTCTCTATCTAGATTTGGAGCTGCCGAACCACAAAGAGTCACCAGAAGTGATTTCGGAAATGGAACAAGCCACTGGGGTGTCTTCAGAGCAATTGATGGCACTTCGTCCGGGCTTGACCAGCATTCGGGAGAAATTATGTCTCGCTTCGACCAGGAAGACGACGCTGGTGGAGGATGCTGCGTACTCATTGCTCGGTATTTTCTCAGTCACTGGTATACCCGCAATATACGGTGAAGGGGAGGGTTCACTAGGACGTTTATTGGCGCATGTTCTCGCCGGATCTGGAGATGCGAGCATCCTTGCATGGACTGGGGAGCCTGGGAGCTATAACAGCTGCTTGCCTGCCCATATCACTGTATACAACGAACTAGCAACGTCACACCTCCCGCGACCCATCCCGGACACTGAGATGGAAAGAATGATCACCGCTTCGGACTCTTCTTCATTCGACCTCGACGTGGCCCTGACGCTACACGACCGTCTTAACGAGCTCCCTGCACCTTGGTTTGCAGCCAGCCGGATGAAGCTTCCATGTATCGCTTTCCAACTACCATCTTTCTCTCCTTATCGAACACGTTCTGGCCGGGTTTATCGCGCGGACACCCTCGCCTTTGGGACGGTGGAAATCAAGACAAGACACGACCTCTCTCGGATGAAATCTCTGTATCTCGTCCACCCCTGGTTGGATGCCCTACTGGAGCGCCAAGATATGCAAAGTGGCGCATTCATAGAGGATGACACTGCGCCACCGCCCTCGCCGACCACGGATGACGAAGAGATCTGTGACGAGGAAATCGACGATGATTCCCCGTCGCTTCCTGAACCTGAATCTCCGTCACTCCCTGCTCCCGTGAGTACGACGCCGATGGATCCAGAGACGCGAGCACGACGGCTCGTTGCGCGTCTTAGACAGCCCTTTGGTGCACTATTGGTCGCGCTGGCATCGACGGGTCGGCGTGCGGTGGATTACAAGCGGGTGGCGGCTGATAGCTTGATCACTGTACAATTTCAGGACAACGTCTCCTTGGCTGATATTCTCGACAATGTACGCACGATCGATGTTTTATAACTTGCGTAGCATCTCGGACGACGGTTTACCTGTTTTACTGACTATGTCACAGCAATTGAACGATCGAACTTATCGGCCCAATCCCCGGTGCGAGTAAGGATGTTCGACGGAGATTTTGTGGTGGGGGGTGACCACCCATTGGACTTGTCGATCGTCGATGTCATCTTCTAGAATCCACTCGTAGCACCGTTGATCAGGGAGGAAAATGGTACAACCACACAGCGTGAATAAAAGGACTAAAGAAACTCGAGTATGACTCAATGTGACCAGAGCTCTTCACGCGTCTTCAAGGGGACGTCAATGGTCTATCGACGGGGGCTTGCCTCATTAGGAGGGTATGGTCACCCTGAGACTAACCGGGATGGCCGTCGTTGGTGTGCGTCGCCGAGGGTAAACAGGATTCCTTTAGTAAATGTAGATGAATACAGCATGGATGCGTGATCAACACAGTGTCTCTGCTCTACACGGCCGTTGCACACGACACGTCGCCCGCATCAATCGAGCTCTAATACCGTACCACGCTGTACACTTCCCCAGCCTGTCAGACGGGGGTCAGCATCGGATTAACACGCATACATAGCACACGGGAGAGGGGGAAGGAGAGAGAAGGGCAAACAAGACACCAACGCACCCACGAGTCGCCAGTGTTTCTCGATCCGGCGTGACAGCGCAACCTTTTCTCCGACCTCGGTGCATGCGGGAGAGGTCAGCTGGATCTTGGCGAGGTCGCCCTTGACGCTCAAGACGCGTCCGCCCGTGGAGGTCGAGCCGATGTTGATCAGTAACAACTCGTTCTTGGTCAGCTTGGACACCTTGGTTTGTTTCTTGTCTTCCGTCCGCACGCCGAGGAGTCGGCGGAGTAAGAAGAGGCTGATTTCGAGTTCTGCGAAGCGGTGGTGGAGGCTCGCGATGAAGCGGAGAAGAAGAGCAAAGTCGTACCTGTGTACACCTTTGGGAGCTTCCCGACAGCGCCCAATACCTGTCCCACAAGCCGATCCGCACGGCAGAGCGTCGGGTCGATCTTGGTGCCGACACCGATCAGCCCACCGGGTACGGCAAACGAGAGGTGATTGCTTTCAGCATGCAGCGAGACGATTCTGCTAAAGATCGGTTTACATCTATTTCTTCCCGCGCTGTCCTTGGTCACGATGCCTGGTCGGATCTCGACTTCTTGGCCGAGGTGGAGGACACCGGTGAGGATAGAGCCACCGGCGACACCTCCTTTCAGATCGTCGACTTCGGCTCCAGGTTTATTGACGTCAAAGGAACGGATGACGATGAGGCGTGGGTCAGAGGTGAAATCTCGGATCGGGATGGGGATGCGTTTGACGATGTATTCGTTGACGGCGTCGATGTTGTATTTCAGCTGTGCAGATATGGGTACGATGGGTGACGACTCTGCGACGGTGCCTAATGAAAGCGATCCATCAGTCACCTAAAGGACGTCGCGTGGAAATAGATCGACATGCCTTTGACGAATGCAGCGATACTCTTCTGATGCTCCAACGCCTGTGTCTCCTTTATCAAGTCAACCTTGTTCTGGAGGATGATGATGTTCTCTAATTTCATGATTTCGACGGCGGCCAGATGTTCTGATGTTTGAGGCTGAGGGCAGGTTTCGTTTCCAGCGATAAGTAATAGTGCGGCATCCATGACTGCGGCGCCGTTAAGCATGGTAGCCATGAGAATGTCGTGTCCTGGACAGTCGACAAAGGAGACGTGTCGAATGAGTTTCATGCGGTGGCCGCAACCGGGTCGTTCGCAAGGCGGGTTGTCCTCTTTGTCGGAACGATATGACCGGTAGCAACCCGGTCGTGGGCACGCTTCGTTTTCGCACTTATAGATCTGACAAAGACAAGGTGGTGCAGGTAAGCGCCGCAGCACGAACACGGAGAGCAGACAACAAAAATGGTGAACGAACTTTGGCGTTGGCATAACCAAGTTTGATGGTGATGTTTCGTACGAGCTCGTTTTTGAATCGGACAGTCATGACGCCAGAGATGGCTTTTACGACTGTCGATTTGCCGTGCGCGACATGTCCGATCGTACCTAGGAGGCACCGGAGGAATGCTAGTCAACATCGACATCGAAAGTACGTTCCTTGTCTGCCTACCCAAGTTGATCGTTGCCTGTGATTGCGCATGCACCGTTGAAGCGAGCAATCTGTGAAAGAAAGAGAGAGCGCACCTGTTTCGAGATGACCTCGGGGGACAAGGGCGTGAGGGTGGACGGATCGACGTCAACCTTGGGGACGTCCTCGACGCCGTCGTCAGACTCTTCCGAATCGGATTCGTCGTGGCGCTTTTGGTGCGTTTCTTCGTCCGACATGGTGGTCTCTGCCAGTTTCGCGATCTGACTTGATCAGAACAAGACCCCCCACAGCAGGGGGGTTATATATCACGTAATACAATGTATTTTATTCAACAGGGACTCGACTTCTCCCGCGGCGTGGAGCGTATGGTGGAAACCTGAACTACCAGTGCCTGTGGTGGCACCCCGGCACTGTCTGAGACATCATCATCAATTCATCAACTCTGAATCTGACATTTTGAAAGTCGAGAAAAAGATGCTCGGCGAAGGTGAGAGACGGATTTATCCCTGTCCCTGCTCACTTACGATGCTCCACCCGATCCGGCAACATAGCGGACGCAAAATTTCCAGGTCAAACGGGCGGGGGCATCCCGCCCTCGCCGACGATCGAGAACCCGGGTCAGGCAAGCACGCTGGTTTATTTTTTCGATAGTCTCTCAAATGACCGTTCGCAAGGTCTATCCGAAATCGGATCCCCAAGGTCAGAACCTCACTGCCGCGTACAGGATCCCGCCTGATGCACTCATGGACACAGCGGCTTCTCAGTCGACTGTTCCGGGGACGTCCTCCGGATACCTCCTGAGCTCCGTCACGGGCAACCCCTACCTGTTCGAGGACGGGTTACGCAAGCTTGACATATCCCTCCGCGACTTGATCAGGATCCTCGAGAACGAGGAAGCATCCACCGGCAGCTCTTACAAGGGATTCCTGTATTTGCAAAAATTCAGGAGTTGGAAGAAGGAGCTGCTGGAGATGCGAGACCCTCAGAGTAGGTTTAATCTGACATCCGAAGAGGGCGGAGAGTATGGACCTCCCAGTGAGGGAGGCGGTCTTTTTATCGAGTAGTTGCGACGACGGTGGTTGCATCAATTCCACGTATCCTGACCCTCGTTGAGTAATACATTCGATAACTAATTCCAGAACACTTCCATCGATCGTACATTTCGACCCAATCCAGAAAACACAGATCATGGAAAAATACAGCAAATAGGGCACCGCCTGAGTGAAAAAGACTCCCTCATCTACGCAACGGCTGTGATGGTCGCTTGTTTCCTGTGCAGAAAATTCCGAAATGCCGGCGTGCGCGAGTTGACAATCGTGGCGTGGCTGGCTCGTCGTCGTCACTTGGGGAAGGCGGAGTCTCAGGTTCCGGCCGCGGAGGGTGCTGCTTGTGTACAGGGCGGGAACGACGCGCGACCAAATCCAGAAAAGACCTCTTCAACCGCTTGTCTTCCGTCACCTTAGGGGGGAAAGCATCTGGGGCTGAAACAACCCGATTAGGATGTCATATACACAATGAACGAAAATTAATCATACGTGGCATGGATGCTGCAATGTTGTTCAAAGGCCATGGTGGCATGCGCAGCGGCACCGCTGCACCGCTTGGTTGTTCAAGCTGTGGCTTCCTTTGTGGCCGAGATCGACTATTGATATTTTTCATCAGGTCAGCTATGCCAAGCTGTGTGTAAGGATCATGGTTGCGCCGGATAACCAGCTGTGTGGTCAGTGGCAAAAGTAATCTATCCACTCGTCCTAGGGAAAAATCCAAATGAATTTAAATCCGTGGGCATTCGGAAACGACCCTACCTTGAAGTTCGGTAGGAAATTGGTCTTGATTCTGGCGAATAACTAAGACGAGCATTTTAAAATAAGCCGATTTGTATGCCTGGAATTTAGGTGGACATGACGTGAAGAGATGCAGTTTCACGCCCGCTCGGTTGAGCGTTGTTCGGGCCACCTACGATATCGAGTTAGACCAATGAGCACCCGAACAGCGAGCGAAATAAGTATACCTCCATCATTGCAAGCAACTGTGAATGTGGGTGGTGAGACAATGTACCAGCGACATGTGATTCGACGAAGGCCCACCTTTCTGCCGTGGCGTTGAATGACGGTGTCGGTCAATCGCTCATTGTAACGACAAAGGTCTTCCGACGCCTCCAAGAAGTTCCGTAGCGAAGACAGACGGTAAGCAACACCGATCGCAAATTTCTGTACAGACATGGGTGGGGATAACTGCGCTTCCTTGTTCATAATGAGAAACAGATCCACTTGGGGATAGAGAACAAATAATCAGATGCGATGCGCTTTATCAGGTACTGGGAAGGAGCGGAGACAAGAAAGAAATGGGGGGAGGGGTTATATGTACTAAATGTGGCACAGCGAGGATTGAAGGCGAGAAGAGTTGCATAAAAGCTGCGGTACATTCCGAGAAAGGACACTCGTCTGCCAGCGGAACACAGATGCCGATTAACCTGTGCCCCTTCCTACATTGTGTCGGCTATTATTGACTTGGTATTAAGAACCCCATTTCCCCCCATTCTATCTGGGACAATAATTTTTGGGGCCTGGGAGGATGCTGTGGAACATGACGCGGCGGGAGACAATAGGGTCCGAGTTCTGGCTTGCGGACGTCTTCTTGATGGCCCGTGGGAAGGATATGTCATCACCAATTACATAATTTGCAAATTACGCACAAACAACGCGTCGAATGCGTTCAACGCGAGGCCGATACCATGGAATCGTCCAGCCACAGACTAGAGGCAGAGCGGCTGAAACAGCTCGAGCTGCGAAAGCAGATCAAGCGCTTGCAAACCCAGCTCATCGATATCCCGGACGACGATCCACGTCTACAATCACCAAAGCGAAAGAAACCAGACGCGACTCTCCTAGCGCCCACGACACCTTCTCCGAGTGAGCACGACCGTTCCCCGCGAGGATGGCCATTAACTGACTCACGATCGCAGGGAAGAAAAGGCGGACCGAACAGACTGCCGGCCAGGGACGTAAACCACATGCTGTAGCGTGTTCGTCTACGTCGGAGGGTCCGCGGGCCGCCCACGACAGCGCGCGTTCAGTTGGAAAGCCTCCCCTAGTTCCTCAGCACGCGAAACCAGCCCCTTCTAATGTCCTTGGAAAACTCGCCACCCTGCGTGCTGGACCCACTCGTCACTCCGAGCCCACCCCCGTTGCACGGTCGTCCGACCTCGCTGAGAAACCCAAGCCGAAGATACCCGAACCTGGCGCGCAGTCGCACGCGTTGCATGAACGTGGCTTTGAGGCACCTATTGCGTCGACTTCACTGGCGAGCGCACCTCAAAGAGATGAAAACCTCGTGATCGTAGAGGACCTCCAGATGGGACCTGCGGATCACAAACCACCTCCTGATGACCCCTTGTTCGAGCACCTGGAACCGAACTCTAGCATCCATCTCTTGTACGTCGCTCTTTCTCCCAACATATTCTTCCGCCCTTGCCATACACATTAATTAAAAATAAATATTAAATAATGTTGACATAATGATAGGTCGCGATCCCTCTCACACGAGGATCTCCAAGAGTATCTCCGCGGACGATACTACCTCTCCCCTTCCCGTCTCTACTCCTGCATACGACAACTCCCGAATAAATCAGGGTATGATGTGCCCGTGGAGGGCGATTGGGTAACCATCGCGGTTGTGGCAGAAAGAGGTCCCGTTAAACACACTCGGGCACCAGTGGATATCACTCGAGGTGATGATGGACGTGCTTCAGATGATGAAACGGGCGGATCAAAGTCTGGTTACAACCCAGGTACTCGTAACAAGTCCGACAAGAACGGTCCGAAAGGTCAGGCAAAACCACACGGCAAAAAATACGTGAGCATGAAACTAATTGATTTCGGAGCTCGCTCTCGGTCCTCTGCATCCGGAGGGAAATCTGCAATTCGGGGAGACGCGTTCTTGACCTTGCTACTGTTCGAGTCAGATGGGTTCGATAAAGTGACTGGAGAGAATGGGAGCGTGAAAAAAATCTATCAGGGTGGGAGTAAAGGCGCATTCGAGGCGATGTCCAAGCTCAAGGAGGGAGATGTTGTCACCCTCTTGAATCCAAAAGTTTTGAAACCTCTCCAGGTTCGTGAGTTTTGTTCCCTCGTTATAATCTATGATATGTTCGGTCCTTATCCCTCCTCAGCGCAATGATAAGACACCGCATCCTGTGGATAACATCCTCGCAGTCACCCCGGAATCTGCAACCTCGATGGCAGTCATTGGACGTGCTCGCGACCTCGGTATGTGTAAAGTGGCGAAGAAAGACGGTAAACCCTGCGGAAGTTGGACGGACAAAAGGGTGAGCGACGTCTGCGAGTGGCATTTAACGAATGCAGTCCAGAGACAGCGGGCGGGGAGAGCTGAATTTACAGCTGGGTTCGTTTGGGCATCTCACTCCACTTTCATTTTTCCAAACGGTGAAGTAATGACCATGGTTTTTTCGTTGTACAGAACATCGGGTATGACGGCGACCTCTGCTCGCAAGCGTAAACCTGAGTATGACCCTTCCCGTCAGTGGGGTCTCCAACCTGAGCCTGCCGCAGGCAGCTCGGTGTACATTGTCTCGGGCCACGTCGTCGGTGGAGCTACTGGGGATACGTTCATGGCTGAAAAACTGGGCAGAGAGGCACAGGAAAGGGCGAAGCGGAGGCTCGGACAGGACGCTGATAAGGAACTGAAGATACTACTAGATAGGGACAAGGAAGGGATGAGGGCTGTCACGAAAGCTAGAGAGGTCGCGACGAAGATGCTGAAGGTGTCCGAGGGTGGAAAACAGAAAGGGAAGGGAAAGAACGGGGATAAAGGCAAGGGCAAAGCGATGGAGGGGGACGAGGAACACGAGGAACCACCACCGGAGAATGCACCCGTGAAACCGGCATACTCTGCGAGCATCATCAAGCACCTTGGGTTCGATCCTGCCGCGAAAGTAGGGCGGAAGCGCGCTGAGGATCTTACCATCCAGAAAAAGGTACGCTTATCGCCATTCGGTGGCGACAGTTTCCAGACATTTATTTCACTGCATAGCTGGAAGCACTGGCCGCGGTCCAGGGGTCGAGAAAGGAGATTAACCTCGCTCGGAGACCAGGTCCGAAGATACGTTCTGGTGTCTCCGTTCCTGCCTTTATGATCCAGGAAGATGCTGGCGCCAGTACAGAGGAGTGCAACTCTGACTTGGACGTCGTATCCGAGGAAGATGAGATGGTCGATCTAGATGGTAGTAGTGATGCGTGAACGGCATGGGCGATTACAGGACATACTAGACGTCGGGACGATAGTTTTGGTTTACATACGGGATTCTTGACGGTGGCCTCCTTCACAAAGAGAGTCTGGGGGACCCAGTAAGACCATCTTGCTGATCGCAGGCTCCCCGATCCGCGGGATTCACGGTTGTCGAGTTCTGTACTAGCGACTTATTTCCACTCGGGAAAATTCATATCCGTCGTATTATACGCTGGCATGAAGAAGCCCTCGGCGACAGTAGATCAGACGATAATATCGACACCAAGGTTGGAAGGGTATCGGGGTACTTAGCTTCAGTGTTACGAAGGCCTGGTGAATGTGTCTAACTCCTGGACCTTGTTCTAACGCACACGCAAGCTATTTCACCGGTGGTGTCGAATGAAGGACCCGAGAAGCGGTTTGCCTCGGGAGATGTCCCCTACGATTGCTTGATACACTCATCATGCGCGCTGTCAAAGTGAAGTGACGTCGAACTGCCTTCGAGTCACATCGAGGAGGCAGTCAGAAATGTGGACGAAAGTGGTATGATTTTCCCATCCGTGATTGCATTCGAGACGGGGACTCCGATTTTCAGTGACCAATTGTTGCATCCTTTCCACTCTACGGCCCAAAGCTTCACTTTTCATACTTGACCGGTGAGTGGTAACCAGTAAACACGATGGTCTCCGTCTCCGTCGCCTTGCTCCAAGCAGAATGTCAGCGGCACTCTAGCCCAATTTATCGCAGACAAAACTGCCGCCTTTCCATCCCACCACACCCAGTGCCAGTGCGCCCGACCTACGACCTTCTATTCTCATTACCCGCTTCTGCCTCCGCATACCCTTACCCATGCCCTGCCCACCTGCATCCAGGATCCTAGTACTTCCATCCTCCGTATCTCGCTCTTCTTTATGGTCGCAACTCAACCCTGTCACCATTTCCTGTCCATGCCGAGTCTCCGGGCGAGGAAATGATCAACCCGGCTCTTTGAAACTCTACCCTGGCTAATTGCCCTCACCACGGACAGACGACGCAATCCCGTAGACGGAGGAACAAATCAGCGGGTCCTAGTCAAAGGGCGCCAGCGGCAAAGAAACGAAAGGTGAAAAGTTCTCCAGATGGATGCCAGCAGACGATACAGGAGCAGTCAAGTGAGCCTGCGGAAGTGGCGACTGTGTGTGGAGTTGGGCAATTGGACTGACCCATCCCTCAGTCTTCACTTGACGAGCCTCCAGCCTCGCACAATCTCGAACTTCCCAGCCCCGGCAGCTGCCTGCGGCTCCAGGTGTTTTGTACCATCGATCACTTTCCACTCCAGATGATCAACCCGAACTAGAGGTCATCCTGACCAGCTCTCCGCAGACGGCGTATGTGGGTTGTAAACTATGCCCGAACCCCAAAAGGTATGCAGATCTCTGTCACACTCGAATGAGTACTACTGATACTACTTGTGTCTTCAGCGGCGCCAACCCGCAAGTGGAATGTCTGGAAGCACAGCACAGGGATGACATCCGCGACCGCGACGCAGATGATGATACTATTGACAACTGAAGAAAGCCCAGTCACTTTGTACCATTACACTTCGGATTTCACATAGAGCCACTCGTTTTCATTCATCAACTGGCACGACTTGAAAGCGGAACAATTGAGAGGGTAAAACGGCTCGGGATCAGGCTGGACTGTGATTGGCTCGATCTTAATCTGCGACACAAACCAACAAATCGCCGTGTCAACAGGAGGGACCGATCTTTGGACATCGCTCGTGTGCCGTGACATGACGAGCGGTGACAGGGACGGAGACGAGAGTGACGGACTGAGTTGGAGTACGGGCGGCAGCGCGAAGCGCTGTCCGGCTCCACGAACTGTCCTGGGCCAATGGTGAGCTGCTTACCCAGATCACTAGTCGTACTACGACGCGTGCAGCGAATGCTACAGGCCCAGGAACTAGGAGAAGGA
>JBBPKY010000877.1:0-12563 GCA_038089495.1 Xerocomellus dryophilus
AATAGTACTCCCATCGAAGAGAAGAAGACTATGAGTCCAATGAAGAGAAAACATACCCGGCCCAGAGGGTACGCGACGAAGGAACGAAAGTAGGAAGACACGAGTATGAAGGAGGAAAATTGTAACAATCGTAACAAGATGTGTGCCAAGGACTTACACTTGGTAAATTCCTTCAGGTACAGACACCACCTGCACATGTTTTAGATGACAGATGGGGATTCATCACAGAATCAAATTCTTCTTGGCAGACTGAATGAAACGAAGCCTTCAATTGTTACCACCATACCCTCTTCCATTGCGATCCTACTTACAAAGTACATCACAGACTCCAAAGACTCCTCAAGAACACCAAAACTCAAGATGAGCTTGATGCCATATATGAAGGAGAGGAACCAGACCCCTTCTTGTCAGAAACCGTTGAACCCACCTTACCAATCTCCTGGCTACCAAAATCAACAATCAGGTTCTAATCAAAATCCAGGCCAGAAGAAAGGTAAAGGTCCTGCAAAATCGAAGTCCCCTAATCTTCACAGCATTTTAAGGCTATGGCTCTGTACATTCAGACTGAGGGGGGGGGGAATTTATGGCCAGAGAACTCCAAATGTTCTTCCGTTCCAGAGGAGTCACTCATCAGACCTCTGTTCCTCACACACCCCAACAAAATGGTCATGCAGAGAGGTTTAATCGAACTTTGCTTGAAAAAGCAGAAGCCATATGCATGCCATGGTCTTTCTGGCAAAATGCTAGTGAAACTGCATTACATGTCTATAATCAACAACCCATGCATCGTCATGATTGGAAGACTCCCATTGAGATATTCAAACCAGATGTATCCTATTTCAGGGTTTTTGGGACACGTACATACATATTTATTTCACCAGAACAGCAACAAGACAAGTTGTCTCCGAAATCAGAGGAGATGATATTCATTGGGTATGAACCAAACACTAAAGGCTATTGCTTTTGATTCAAAAAGAGGAGGAGAGTATTTGTTTTGACAAATGCAAGCTTCAATGAGAAGCTCTTCCCTTATTGTTTCAGAGACAAGGAAGGCAGACATGCCCCTATTCCAATAGAAGATGAAAATCTGTTCACAGTATCTGATGACCCTATACCTGATGATTCTTGACCAAGGGATCCGGAACCATCTCAAGATGTGTTCATCCCAATACCTCTAGGCTTAGGTCAATATTCCAATCAACCATTCCCACCAGAAGCTGGACATGCTTCTGGAAATATCTCACCATCCTTCGCTTCATATGTTCCACCAACTGAGGAACTATCATCTTTTGGATTATTTGATAATTCATTAGAGTCATCAGAAAATAATCCACCATTGTATCACACCTCACCACTTCAACCAGGTGTTAAACAAACAATACCTGATACTGGACACCATAGCTCTGTCTCAGACAAGCACCAACACAAACGGTACATGCTTCCAGGTACCTCTTCGGAAGAAGAAGAGAGACTAGATCGACAAAGGTTACCTTTAACTGACCTGCTTCCCAAAAGAGAAAGACAAACTATTGAGGAGGAAACTCCTTTAACTGCTACTTGAGTCTGGTTACCACCTCGTCAATCCTCTGATGAAACTTTATTTGAGTTTCGCAATCATCTGCATCAGGATCAATCAATGATCCATGATAGAGCCTTGTTTCGACCACCTGTTGAAACAAGAAGATCATCTCGTATCCCTGTATCCTGGATGATTCTGGATAATACATATGGAGATAGACCTTCTATACAAATTGAGAGAGATCTACATGGACTTGCACTAATTCAGGAGGAGCCAATGATAGTCGATCCTACACCAACTAATGAAGCAGGTGATCTAGCTCTTGGTTTGATGTATTCATCAAAATGGATATGATACCATCTATCAATGGCTATGGATGCAACACAAAATCCTCTTCCTAAACAATACAAAGGCGTCCTCGAAATGTCTAAGGAAGACCAAGAATTATGGATGGCCGCCATGAATGAGGAAATAAAGTCCCTTCATGCGAGAAAGGTATGGGAATCGATAGACTTACCTAAGGGTTGTAAAACCATCAAAGGGAGGTGGATTTTTACTGTCAAATCCAATGAATGCAAGAAAGCAAGATTCATCATGAAAGTATTTACACAGATCTTCAGAATAGACTATGAAGAAATCTTTTCCCCAGTTACTTGGTTTGAAACATTTTGACTACTTATGGCACTAGCAGTGCTTCATGATTAGGAAATTGAAGCACTAGTTGTCAAAACCGCCTACCTCTTTGGCGAACTGGATGAAGAAATCTATATGAAACAATCTGAAGGTTTCATAGTCAAGGGCAAGAAGAGAAAAGTCTGTCATCTGAAGAAATTCATCTATGAATTGAAACAATCAGCACTGCAATGGAATAAGTAGTTGCACAAAAGTCTCCTGGAGATGGGATTTCACCTTTGCAAAGTGGACCCAGGAACTTACTTCAAGATTCAGGGTAATGAATTGATCATCATACTTGTTTACATTGATGATGCTCTTTTTATGGATAGTAACAAGACACAAATCCTCAATCACAAGAAATGATTCATGCAACGATGGGAATCAAGAGATCTTGGTTCAGCAAACGAATATCTAGGTATGAGGATTACTAGATACCATCAAAAGCATACAATCACTCTAGACCAAACCCGCTATGTGGAGAAAGTTATAAAATAATGTGGTCAAGAAGATTGTAGACCCATCTCTGTACCTCTTCTTACCAGGTTTAACCTGAGACCAAATTCTAACAAAGAACAGTTGAATGCAACACTTTGAAGTCACTATTAGTCAGTCATCAGATCACTGTTATATGTGATGCTTGGAACAAGACCAGACATAGCCTTTGCAGTCATCAAAATGGTTCAGTTTTCCTCTAATCCTACAGAAGAACATTTGCAGAAGGCAATCTATATCATCCATTATCTTGCATCTTCTAAAGATCTCTGCATACATTATACTGGACATGGAGACCAAAATGGACTATGTGCCTATTCTGACATAGACTGGGCTGGTGATGTTGAAACATCACGATCCACCACTGGATATGCTATCTAGACAACAACAAATAGTTACCCTTTTTTCTACAGAAGCAGGATACTGCAGTATGACCAAAACTGTCAAACAGCTTTGCTGGGTTCAGAATCTATATGAAGAATTTCAATTCAAGCTTGGTCCTTTACCTCTCTACATTGATAACCAAGGCACAATATTTCTTGCTTCCAACCCTGCTCAAGAAGGACGAATCAAACACATCTGCATGACGGAACATTACATTCATGAATCAGTAGAGTTTGGAGAGATCAAACTTTACTATATTCTGACAGATCAGCAATTCACTGATATCTTTATCAAGAACTTGGGCAAGCAGAAGTTTAAAGATGGAAGAAAATCACTTCAACATATATCTTACAAACCATCATAAGATGAACAGTGAGGAGAAGTGTTGGAATTCTGCTATTTCTCATTCAGAATTATTATTCCTGATACCAGATTCTAAAACAGTCTATGGCCTTATCATTATGCTATCCATATTACTCATCCTTATCTTTAGTCATAGATATGACATCATTATCACGCCATATGGTGTCATTATTGCACCATTCCTTATCAGTCAATCATGGCTTACCTTCTTATCTCCTCATCATATGATAATAAGGTTTATGTCAATAGGTACAAACAATACATAGACACTATATAAGATGGGCCTTACTGCCTATCTCAATAATGACTTCAGTTGTTCTTCCACTCCCACTTCAGTCCACTCAAAGGTCCTAGTATCCCACTAGTATCTTATTGGCTTCACCTTGCTCTTCAACCAAGAACCATCTTCCTAAGTGAGTCTCTCCACTAGAACTTCATATCCCTTCATGTTCCTGTGCTATTGGGATTCTATTCCCAATACCGAGTCTCCAAGGCCCCAGCTTGGCATGTGCGCTCCAAAGTCCATCACCCTCACCCACCTCCATCCAAGACCACACCCTGGATTCTTCAGCATGCACACATGACCATTTGGATGCCAAGACTAGGGGGAAAAAGGTAGGTCCTCTCCAACCACATTCCTAGCCCTAGCCTGACTTGATTTTGATTATCCTTCCCCACCTGCCCCAGAAGTTCAGTTTTCAAAGGTCACCCTCACCTTCCATTTCCAACACCAGAAAGAAGCAGTCAAAGGATGATGAGGTCTGCCCCTTGTTGTGTTCTCTTTCCCCACTAATCCCCCACCAGGCAGGTTGAGTCCAAACTCATCTGAATGTGCACCATCTCGACCACTTTTCACTTTAGTCGCAGCAAACATCTCACCAACTGCCTCCAGAGGCCAATCATGGCCCTCAAGTCCAGTCTTGCCCTCACTGTCCTGGACAACATCACCATTGCAGAGGCCAGTCAGCTGCAATGCCCAACCCACTGTGATGCCCAATGCCCATTCATTTTCCGAATACCAACTGTGCCCCACCTCCACTGCACTGGCACGACACCCCAACAGCCCACCATGGCGACACCCAGACCCAGAAGAAAATAAAAATAAAAAGCTAAGTTTAACCTTGACCACCTCCCCCGAGAGTCGAGATGGCACACTCACCACCTGCACTTCAACAGCAGCTACCCTCAGGCCATCTCACCCACCCCACAATCCCTCTTACACAAGCATGTAAGTATGTGCACATGTCTGTCCCCTTTGCAATGTCTTGCTGGACCATCCTCGTGTCATGTTGTCCACCCCCCTATTTCATGAGCACACCCACACACCAGTTCCCTTCACGCAGTCTCACCTGGCACCCTATGTGTGCAACACCACCTCTCCTACCAGTGCAACACCCCAATTCATACCCCCCATGATTCACCCCCCTCCCATTCCATGGGTGTGACACTCTCACCAACAGGCATGCTGCCAAATGCCAACTGTAGGCCCTCTGATCTGACTGTGATGGGCATGATGCCCCACACCACTGATAACACATGCCCCCATGCCCCATGCACTATCAACTGTGCCCATCCATCCATGTGCACCTTCCCTTTGTATTGTCTCGTCTGCCATCCTTGCCTGCTCTCACCTCTTACACAGCCTCTCGCATGTCTACCCTCACGCCATCTTGACTGCCCTGCAACCCCTCTGTTACATGAGCGCCCCCCTGTTACACAACCACACAATACCATATGGTCTTGTTACACCAGCACACCAGCACACACACCCCCCCTTCATGCCGTCTTGCCTGTCCACCCTCACCTCTCATCCACCCTTGTGCATTCACCATGGCACTGTAAAGATGCTAGGATGGCTGGAAGGACTAGGAGTGGGAAATGTCACTAGCCCTAGGCCGTCAAAATGAGAAAGGGGGAGGCAAGATACTTCGCCCCTAAAGGGACTTGAGGTAAGGGTGAGGAAGTGGGGAAGTCCAAGACCAGTTCCACAGAGGAAGATGATAGTCCGGAGGTAGTCCAGAGCACGAGACCAGTAGTCCGGGGGGAGAATGGAAGGAGAAGAGACATTAGGGACATAGATGGTGATGGTGAATGATACAGTGAATCGGTAGATGGTGTGGAGGACGAGTGGTTCAAACAGTTTGAGAATCCAACCAAAAGTGACATTCTATCTATACGGTACAAAGCTTTATAGTCTGGGTATGCCCGAGACTTGTCAAACATCCAAGGGAATGTGATGAGAACTAAATGGAGATAAGGGGAAATATACCGGACTGGTCTAGAAGCCCTAGGGGCAACCAACCCTAAAAAGACCAGTGTTGGACCCAAAGTTTCGGACTGGTGCTCAGTGATTCTAAAAATAGAAAGTAGCAATGATCAATGAAAAACAATGAAAGGATAAGATGGAAATAAAGGAAATCTAGTCAAATAAATGAAAGGTAATTGAAACAGACGTGCCAATAGTATATATCATGACTGGACTAACACATGCTAGTCCAAGTACTGGTCTAGTACTGGTCTAATGCTGGCCTAAGTAACAAAACGCTCAGAGAAAGGAAATACAAGAATAAGTAGTATCCAAAAATGTGAAAAGAGGGAGATATAACTGTAGAGACGCACTGTGCTCTACATCCACAGGGGACTTAGCTACTGACTGTCCCCAGTCAGATGTGCAATCACATCATCCCAAGAACAATGCGAAGTTTGAAACCGTGGGACCGCCTATATAGTCTGATGTGCATGAACAACATGGCTCACCCTTTTCAACCTCATCCCACCATGTCTCAATTGCAATCGCATCTCGACAAGTTCCATACCCTGTCCAACACCAGTGCCGCACACCAGCAAGCCACACACAAGTGATTCCATGAGTATTGTAATCGTCTTGAGGCGGTGGTGAGGTCGGTCCCGGATAACAGAGAAGATCTACAGGAGGAGCAGGACATGTGGGTTGAGCAGTTCACACTGGCGCTGGTGAGTAGCGATGGTTCGGTCCCCAATCAACTGACATCATCCTCGGTAGGATCTATGGGAATGAGCCCGGAGCAACGCTACCAGTCTTGGGATCGACACCGACATCGACGACAACATGGTTGCTTGTGTTGTCGAGGCCGAGCACAAACAGCTCGAGTGGAAGCAAAGGAAGATGATAGAGGAGGCACAGGTCCAATCCCTGGCGGCGACGCAAGACTCCTCAATGGATGTGGAGGAGGTGGAGCAGGCCATAGTCCCAGTCGCAGAGGTGAGAGGGGTGTCATCGGAGGCCACGTCGGTTGCATCCTCCATGCTCAAGGTGAGTAAAGTGGATCTTGCTGTGGCTCCTTCGGACTAACAATGGGCTAGCAGGTGCGGGCCAATGATAATGAAGGTGTGGGGGGTGAGTCTGCCACCAGCAGGTGGAAGGTCTCGGCACCGGCAGCACGTTTGGTCGGCATGGAAAACACATGCAATACCTGCAAGAGAACTGGCCATGCCGAGAAGTGCACGTACAGAACCAGCGCAGTGTGCACTTGCTGCAAATCCACGAAGTTGTGGTGCAACTTTGCGCAAGGACAACACAGGCCAAGGAAGCAGACAGAGCTGATGGGAGGTGCTGGGGGAATGGTTGTTGTCGAGACGACAAAGAGTAAGTTGGCACTTCAGTCTCCTGTTTCTAAGCCGACTGATTGGATAGGTGGTAGGCCAGTCTGAGCTATAGCTAAGGCCAGCCCCAGCAACAGGGCAGAGTTGCCCATTGAGCTCGATGAGGATAGCAAGGGCAAGTGGGAAGGGACCCCGGTGAAGATGAAGGGGAAGGGGTGCATGATGCTAAAGAAGATCGGTGGGAAGATGGAGATCCAGAAGACCCGGGATGCATTAGCCCAGTGCCTCAATCACCTCCACTCTCGGCTTTTCCAGATCCAAGCCAAGGTCAAGGAGCTGGAAATGGAGCATGCGGTGGTGATGTCAGAGGTCAGCAAGATTATAGAGGGCCTCGAGGAGTTGGACCTGTAGGGTAGCTTGGTAGTCCGCCATGTCTCCATCCTGCCGTCCTGTAGTCAAACATTTTTACTGTACACAATGCAAGTCGTGGTCCGGTCTTTTGGTGTGAACAAGAGAAAAGAAGGGAAAGGTGGAGGAAACATAAGTGAGGAAAGTGTAGAAATGAAAAATAGCAAGCAAAAGTAATGAGATCAATGAAATCGCTGTTTGGCATGCAAGCTTCCACTCGGCTTTTCTTCTTTGATCTTCTTTCTTTGTCTATACCTACCAGTCATCCACAGTCTAAGTTCTGGTCTTCAGTATGGGCAGTCTATGGTGTCAATGGGCGTGGTGTCCCTTTGCGCATTCGAAATGAAAGTAGTTCTAGTAGGATATCGGAGGAGACACTGAAAGAAGGGAAAATGAGGAAATGATGACGGACTGATTTTTATTTATTTATTCGGCCTAGGATATCGGACTGTCTGTGATCGTATGTTCAGTAACGGAGGGAGCAAGAGTCACCAGTCTAAGCCCAGGGTAAGATGGAGAGTATAGTAGAGGGGAAAGGGGTATTGGTATTTGGTAGGAGCACTAGTCCGGATCATTGGCATTGGGCTCTTCAACATCTTCTTCTGCCAACTTGTCCAGGTCTTCATCATCCATATCTGTAAGTTCAGTAGTTCGGATGGCAGAGGAGAAGTGAGGATAGTAAGGGATGAGATGAAATGCGGCATAGCGCAATTTGGATACCACTCTGTCCAACTCAGCCAGCAGGTAAGATCCTCTGGTAGTATGGCGAAGGACCACCATCGGTCCGAGGTACTGCAGCTTCGTCTTCTGGTTGAGTTCCTTTTCAATCCAGGTGCTCCGGACTAAGACCAGACTTCCAGGCCAGAAGTCAAAGTCCTTGATCCGATTCTTGAAAGTGGCCTCAAAGTGTTTGATGGACTTAAATCGAGCCCTGAGGACATGCTCGCAGATTGACTCCAAGTCCTCCTGATGCTTTTGGAGTTGGTGGGCTCTCCAAGTGATGAGTCCGGATGGAGAGAGGGGTTCGGTATCTGAGGGTGGGACGAGGAATGTAGCCTCGGTGAGGTGAAAGGGGAAGAGCAGTTTGACACCATGAACCATGAAATATGGAGACAAACTGGTAGACCAGAGCACAGTAACGCGCTTGGCCCAGAAAATGGAGTGAGTGGCAGTATGCCAGCAAGACTCCCCCCTGGGGTTACTTTTGATGATGGCCTCCTGGACATCAAAATGATGCTGCTCAACCACACCATTCACCTGGAAATTGTAGGGGGAGATGTGGATATGCCGTATCTGATACCGGTCTGCAAGAACATCCAAAGCCTGCACAAATACGGGGCCATTGTCAGTCACAATTTCAGCTAGGGGACCCCAGCAACAAAGGATATCTTTGAAAATAACAGAGGCGAGGGCGGTAGTGTTTTCCGAACGCAACATCCGCCACTCAGGGTAAGACATCAAGGCACAGCAAGCTTGGACAATATACCAGTACCTGGCAGACCAAGACATGACCATCATGTCTAGGTGGACCTTGCAGAACAAGCCGCCAATAACCAGTACCATTGGGGAAATATGGAACCAATAGATTTGGCACTCATGGCAGGTCCAGATGAACCATTTAACATCATTGATTAGCATCGGCCATCAGAAGCAGAGGAGTAACCGAGTCTGGACTGTGAAGACACCCTGGTGTCTGAGGTCATTGTGGGCCTCCTTAATCAGTCTGTACCACCAGTGCTCCAGTACCACCAGCTGATGCCATCCGTGGGGTTCCTGATGCCATAGGAAGCCATGGAGGAGGAAAAATTTGGTCACCAAATTGACGAATGACTGGAATTCTGCATCCAAGAGGTCAGCAGGATGAGTGCGGATATCGAGGAAGCCACAGATCAAGTGAATCTGGGCTTCACTGGCAAGGGCCTTCGCAGACCAGGAAATAGAAGGAGAGTCTGGGTCGGTGACCAGCTCAGTAGCAGGCGAAGTAAAAACAGAAGCAAAAGAAAGGGAAGATTGCAAGACTGGAAAAGGTAAAAGGAGGGCAAACTCCAGAGCAGACGGAAACAGGGATGGGGCGTAAGGGAGGTGTGGGCAGACATGTGCAGGCACCGGTGTAGCGGAGAAAGGTAAAGTCCGATCATTCAGTAAGGTAACAGAAAATGAATAAGAATCGTCCAACCAGTCCTCAAAATCATCCTCCTCGGAGGGATCGTCATTAGAAGGAGGACAGTGTGATAGTCTGTCAGGACCGGTATGTCGGTCTGCAGAAATATGGTGGATTTCAAAATGGAATAAAAGAATACTGGTGATCCACCAATTGATGGTCGCATTTGGCTGGAGGTCTGGGTTGTTGATCATTCCCTTCACGTACTTTGCGTCCATTTCTATGACAAGATTAGTGGCTCTGAAGATGAGAACAAAGACTGCCCAGAGAGACCGGAACAGTCCGAACAGCTCGAGCTTAGCCTGGGAATACCAGCTTTTGACGCTCATGAGGCTGATGGAGCCAAAATGGTTTGGATAGCATTTGCCATCCTCACCTTCTTGTGATAGGATATAGCCGACTGCAATGACCGAGGTGTCTATGGCAAGGACAACCTCTCGGCTGGACTCGTAGTCCAAGCGGCGGAGCACAGGGGACTTAATGATTTTGTCCTTCAGACAAATCATTGCATTGCACTGGGCATCTCCCCATTCAAAGGGGACACCTTTGCAGGTTAGTCTGACGAGTGGTCTAGTAATTGTGGCAAAGTTTCAGATAAAAATATGAACCACTCCACAAGTCCCAAGGAACCCACGGACTTGTGTCAGGTTCTCGCACTCCAGCCAATCCCTGATCTTCTGGATTTTGGCCTCATGCAGAACATGTCCTTCGGAGGTACACTTGTGCCCAATGATGGTAGTGTCTGGGACAGCAAGCACAAATTTCTTGGCGGAGATCATGACATTCACGTTCTGTAGGCATTGGAGGATTCTGTGAATAACAGTCAGGTGATTCCAAATAAATTTCCTTATATCCAGGTTCTCTGGGATGGTCTCATAGAAGCTGTCTGGTCTCTGATACCGGGTCATCTGGGTCTTGACCAGAAGGTCATCGTCGAACAGCATTGTGTGGTGGGGGATCTTGTCTTGTAAAATGAATGCCATATCAGCTTGGTAGATCTGGACGGCATTAGTATGTCCCATCAGAAGGGTAGTGAGATGGTGAGGTCCGAGCGGACTGTTGAAAGTAGTCATATCCTGGGAGTCTACGTGCAGCAGGCGCTGGTCATAGCCTGCGAACAGGTCCATCATACTGTAGACCATGTACCCGCCAAACGACTCAGCTGGGTGCTCCACGAACAGAGGGACCGAAGAGTCCCGGATAGTGACGGTGTTGAGAGGTTGGAGGTCATGGACGAGCCGGAGCGTCTTGCCATCCTGCTTGAGCACGCAGAACCAGCGAGACCGGTATGCCGCAGCAGACAGTTTGTACACACCAGAGGCAATGCGGTCTTTGATGATTTGGATCACCTGATCCCAGGATGATGGGGGAATAGGAATATTGCGGAGTATCCATGGGGTATGTGGAACGCTTGGTATCTTCACCGGTGGAAAGTACTGCTCATCTCGACGACCCCGCTCGGTTGGAATCCAAGCAAAGGCCGTTTCATGGTTGCGGACTATCCACAGGACTAACTTGACTTCCTTGGGCCACAGCCATTTGGCTGGGTCAAGGTCAAGTGCGTTGGCATGTTCCTGTGTGAATCTTGTTCCTGGCACAAAGACCAGGGGGTGAGTGGATAATGGTATAAGTCTGGCAAGGGGATCGTCAGGTAACCAGCAGAGTACCCAGTGCTCCTCCTCAAGAGGAGCCAGGACCGATTGGACCTTTTTGGCTATGGGCTTGTAAGCAAGGGAATGGGAGACGGGATTGAAAGAGAAGGTATCATTGAGGGCAGAAATATGTGCCGGAGATAGGACCAACTGAGTAGAGGAAAGGAGGCTATAGGTAGGAGATGGAGATGAAAGGAATGAGTCCGGAATACATGAAGTGGCAAGACATATGGTGGGAGAAGAAGATAAGCACGAATGGGGCTCTCCCCGACCTCTCAGTGGATCATCAATGTCTAAAAACCCATCTCAACGATGGACTGATGACTAGAACAAAATAAACTGCGCTGGCAACGCAGGCAGCCTTCAGTCCATGCTTGGGTGGGTAATTTATACACCTTTCCTGAGTTTGGATCCCAAAGAGTGATGGTCTGAGAGCCATCTGGGAAGTCCTCAGTAGAAGCACTAAGGAGGCAATGGAACGGATGGCCAAGTAACAAATCAAAATTGGCGCAGGGCACTACCTGCACCTGGAGACAAACCTCACCCGCTCCGAAATCGAGACTGAGCTAGTGTTAGCATTTGACATCATTATGACATGGTCTGACCGGACTGGTAGACTGAGGTCTTCCCATACCTGTTTAGGCATGGCAATGATCTTGGAGCCTGAGTCAAGGACTCCAAGAATAGACTGGCCAGTACCGATTATCTTGGCCTCTAGGGACTGGAGTGGTATGGAATGGTGGGCAACAATAAGACCATTGTCACTCTGGTGCATGTGGTCACTGAAGGTACGATCTACTGCACTGGGGTCATATCCGGCGAGTTCATTGACCTGAACAGTGTTAGTAGTAATGGGTATACACTTTGCTGTAGTTATGTCCTTAAATTGCTTTCATATGTCAGGAGCTATGGCAATAAACTCCCGGATGGGTACTGCATCAGTAAAACACTAGTTTTCACCCAGACCCACATCAGCAAAACACCCCCCTTTGTACAGAGCAGTACAGAGCTGTACAGACCACCAACCTACAGCCAGGTTACCCTCTATACAGTGCTGTACAGACCTGTACAGACCTGTACAGCTCTGTACATATGTACCAATGACTGTACAAGACTGTACAGATCTGTGGGTCTGTGGCACTCTGCAACAAATCTGGTGTTTTACTGATGCACAGACCCACAGACCTGTACAGACCTGTACAGACCCACAGAATTTCCCTACTGTACAGACTGTTTATTGTCAATTTGTTAACTAATATCAGTGCAGGTTAAACATGCATTAGTGGCTTGTGAAAAAGTGTGGTTAAGGGATAGCAAAGATGTACTA
>JBBPKY010000878.1:0-12558 GCA_038089495.1 Xerocomellus dryophilus
ATAGTCCGTTCAATCATGACACACTTGGTCAACACAAGCGTCTATCAGATTTCTCAGAGCAGTTCCGCTCTCTGGAACCTGATCGTCGGAAATGTGAAGGGCCTTGGAATGATGGTTCCGCGTGGTGCCATCATTTATCCACTGGGGCGATGAAGCGGTCCTAGAAGCGGCAGAAGGTCTTCACCGATACCGCCTTGGATTATACATACTGTATCGGACTCATCAGTGTACCGTTGGCGAGAAACGCTCTTCCGACTCCTCCGACCCCTTTTCGCGCTGCTTCCTTTGTTATCACCTCTTTGCGCCTCCAAAATCCATCCGGTCAGCTATGTTTCATCTATGGCTCTTGCGAGCCAACCCTTGTGCTCTTCCTCGAGCAACCACGCCTTGCGTTCAGAATCTGCTTTCTTGACCTTAAATGCTCCATAGTATATCCTTCCCGGCAAGTTCAGAATCTTCCGTCGCGAAAGTTTGGCTATTCGCTGGAGGGCCCGCCGCCAGCTCCCTAGTCTCTTGCGTATCTTTTCACCTCTTCCTGCAGCACTTTCCTCGTCTCTTCTTCGCCCGCAGTCCTTGAAACCTCTGCTCCTTCATGCAGTTCATCCAGTATTTCACAATGCACCCGTGGCGGTGGACAAGCACAATTTTAGCTCTCGATCGATCAAAAAGATCGCAGGGTCCACTCCTGCGAACCTTCGTGGCGGAGCATCTGAGCCGCCTTGTCAATTGCGGGCTTGAAGAAGTGGCTGCCTTGCACTCTTTTTGAGCCTCTCTGTCGTTGGGGTCTACTTTCGACCATATGTTGGTCACGATAAAGATGATCCGCAGACTACCCACCGAGACTCTGGAGGATACGGAAGTTACGTCTCAATTGCCCAACCATCTTATCCGTTACATGTAAGGCAAACCTGCGAGTCTGATCCTTTGGCTATACCCGCTTGTGTCAAATGGAGATAAGTCTCTCTGTGCGAGGCGATCCGAGTATGCTTACGAGTCAGAAGGAGTCTGCTATTGACTTGAAAATGTTATCGCCACTGCGGTAGGTGCCATCGAACCACAATGCCAATTAACGGGGATGCCCGTATTGGAAAATGTGAATGTTTCCACGTCGAGGTACAGCTTTCGAGCGAATCAGCCCTCTTACGAGATTGATAATTTGATGCAGGTTTCTCGGTCGACTTTCGGGTACTTTTCAAAAGTGACTCCTGGTCGATTTTTCGCTTCCAGGCTCGCATGAAATACTGTTGTAGCCGTTTTGCGCGTGGTCACTTAAGCGAGGCACTGTCTCCACATCCCTAATGTTGTCTGATCGGCACTCTTCGGAGTACACGAGGACTCCACCCTGCGTCGAAGGTCGAAATGGTCCGATCATAATCATATCCCAGAACCCTGGAGCGAGCGAATGTGATACTTCGGATCTCGGTGCCACCACCGTGGTGGCATTTGTGACTGCGAGATTACTTAATGCTGCGACGGAAGATCTGAATCTGGCATCGCAATGTGACGGGATAATAGCATCTTGATCAATTAGACAATGAATAAATTACAATAAATAAAGAAACAGATTCCACTGGAACAACTATACACGCGATGGATTAAGTAGTGAGGGGGGGGCATCAAACAAATCGAGACACACAGAGTAAGGCAAAGATGAGAGCACCACACGCGAAAAGCCTGTCATACCCCGGTGCTGCATGTTCCCTCAAACTCTCCCTCACCATCTTTTGGCCTTCCCTCAACGCACGTTCTTCGGCCAGTTGTGCTTCAACTCGCTCTCGCTCGGCCTCTGCGAGTTCCCGAGCCCGGCGCTCCTCTCCAAGCAACCGCATTCTGAGTTCGGTTTCCGCCTTCTGCGCTGTAAGATCATTTTTATACCGCTGATTCTCATCCTCAAGCCGGGAATTTTCCGTCGCGAAATTCGTGACCATTTGCTCGAGATCGTACCGAATGTGCTCTATTTTCTCCAGTGAGCTCTTAGCTTCTTCTTGCAGCTTCTTCTTGTGTTTCTCGTCTTCCGCGAGCGTTGCCACATCTATCTCTTGGCACAGCTCTTCAAACGCCTTCGTGTAATGTGCAACCTGGCCCGTCAGCTCGTGCACAGCATTTGCGCCTGCGGTGGTGCGACAAAGATCCGTTTTTTGGCTAAGCGACTCTCCACGAGCAGGAAGAGCCGCGGGCCCCCGATCGAACAAGTGACGAAGGATCGCGTGTGCGGATGCCCGCGAACCATCGTGGCAGAGCATGCGGGCCCCATTGTCAATCGCGGATCCGAAAAATTCGTCTTTGTTGGTAAGCTCTGGCTCTCGTGCCTTGCCATCGTTAGGCTCTTCCCCGGGCCGCTTGTTGGTCACGATGAGGACGTCCCGGAGGCTTGTATCGCCACAGAATTTGCTGAAGATGTGAAAGTTATGCTTCGATGGACCGCGCATGTGGTCCTCAGCGACACAGTGCATGTATATCACACCCGCGAGCTTGACTCCTTGGCTGTACCTGTATGTGAATTCAATATATCGGTGTCCCAGCCAATGCGTGTGTGTACTCACAGTCCAGACAAATGATCACTGATCAGCTTGAGAACTTCTAGTACGCTCGGAGTGGTGTCGTTGAACCCCGGTGTGTCAATCAACATGACAGTCCGCCCATCGAGGGAAAATGTCGACGATTCCAATTCGGTGGTGCAGCATGCGAGCGACTTGCTGACAGGCAAGCTTGATCCGCTAGCTAGATTAATAAACTAGGTAATGAAAGGGTCTTGGTCAGCTATCAGCCATTTCTTCAGGAGACTACGCACGGCTGATTTCCCGCTTCCGGTCACTCCTATGACGCTGGGTGCAAATTCAGGACACCGTCGACCAGGTAGCTAGAAACCGGCGTACGCAATCGCTACGGTTTGCTCGCGCAAGGCCATAGTACTTCGGCTTAGTCAGGAAGTTGGAAGGCTCGAGGATGGCACCACTGGGGTGGCTAAGTGAGGTACTGGGAAGGTGCATACGAGTCTCCTTATATCACCGTGATTCGTAGGCGGGGCGCTGTCTCGACCTCGTACTATTATCCAATCGGAACATACATAGGAGAGACACGCGGAGTCCGGCTGTTTTGAACGTCGAAATGAATCGATCATAGCCTCAGACCATCGGATGAGGAACAGTAGTTGCTGCCAGTCTGTGGCACTGTGGCGACGCTGAATGTAATAATGCTTGAACTTATCACTGTGTTGTTGCCCAGCGCGAAAGCACATGTAGCTGTGGCTGCGAAGGAATGAAAAAAATGGCACTGATTCAAGATCGGGAAGTGGAAGGAGTCGCTGGTGTCGAGACGATTGCACATTCCATTGCATGCAATAGACGTATTTCAAAATGTTCGCAGGGCATCCAAGATCTGATAGTAATGCTCGGACTTTGAGATCTTGAGTGCGAAGGAGGTCACAGGGCCAGGAAGGTGAGCCGTGCAATGCACTGACGAACGAAGAAACTATGCCCCGGCGTTGACCCGCTCACGGTTAGTTCACATTCGACAAATCTTTTCTGACACAGCGCCCACCAAATTGAGATAACTTCAGTCGGAGATGCGTATTCAAAGTCCACCCGTACGCCGAAAAACCCGAATCGCTATAAAATTGCGTTGTAACAGCGGCACTCCCTTTGCAACGGATAGCAATCATCGAAATCCACAGCATATCCTACATGTATGCATTACCACCCCTTCGCCTACGTAGCATCTCTTCAATCCTACGCAGTTCTACTTGATACTCACTCGCAAGTCTTGATGCCTTGTCGCGGGCCTCCTGCAGCTCTGTCTTAGCAGCTTGAACTTCTTCCTGGAGTTCTTCTTGGGTCTCCTCGTCCCTGTCCCGCTCGGCTTCCGCCAGCTCCTCCATCAGAGTATCCAGCTTCTTCTGACGTTGAGCCACTAGTTCCGACATTACCTCGCGGATCTGCTTGTATACGGATGTTTGCATGATATCCACACCGCCTCCCAACTCCCGTTGGATTCGAAGAACTACGGGGGGCTTATCGACAAGATTCCGGATGATCTCGAGCGCAGACTCCCGCGTGTTGTTGTGGCGCATCATCCTGGCGCCTTTTTCAAGCACTGGTTTGAAGAAGATGTCCTTGGTCGCGAGCTCCCGGTCTCTAGAATTGCCGACTTCCAGGGTGACCGTGTCCCACATGCCGGTGACAAGGAGGACGCTCGGGTAAGTCTCTTCGCCGCAGAGCTCTTGGAACATCCTGAAACTCTGTCGGGCTGAACCAGATACCTTCACATCAGATATTCTCTGCATATAAATGACACCCGCGAAGCGTATGCCCGCCCTGTGGCTGTGGAGGCGCCACCGTCAGTCCGATCACAGGATAGTAGCCAAATGCCTACCTAGTGACGAAGGATGCAGCTATAATCTTCCATATGTCACTGTCCGACAGGGTAGTGTCACCAAAACCCGGCGTATCGATCAAAACCACTTGTTTTTCGCCGACGCTAAACGGAGAGGATGTCTGTACTTCTGAGGTGCAACTCTCCAGTCCACACCCCACGCCAAGTGATGATCCCGATGCTAAGTTGACGAACTGTAATCACATTCTGAGTGGGTGGCTCGTCAGTTAGGTCAATTGGTTGACGGACCGTCGTCTTTCCACTCCCGGTAGGGCCCATGACCCTGATGTGACCATAAGAACCGTGGCGCGACAAGGATAAGGAATAGCCACATACGCAATGTAGACGGGCTTTGGACCAGTAGCCTGGGCTATGGAAGGCATCAATGTGCCCGCTGCCGGTGCCGACTCCTCGTCAACCTCTGTCAACCTCACATTCCCCTGCCTTCGCGTACCCGTAAAAGTAGAAATGCAAGCGATAGCGGCTGAAACAATCTGGCCCATGGTCAATTGGTAGCGTCGTTGGATGTGGATAGAGGTGAGTATTAAATGAGGGACTTGGGAGCTGCTCACAGGAGGCGTGTTAACAGCGCTGTGGCACGTCATATTATTGGCTCACCCCGTGTAGAAGACCTGGGTATCTTGGAACGTGGATTCAACGAATCGGACCCAATTGTGGGGCGAACCTCAAGGTCGTCCAGAGATTCGCGCGAGAATCCTTGTGCAACCCCTTCATGTTGTCGTACTAGGACAAACGTTATTTTCGGATATAGAGATGATTTGGGCTGACAACTTCCTTGAGGTTAATTGATCGTCTTATCGGCGTTTGAGTGCCGTGCGGTCGCGGATGGCCCAGCGACAAGGGACACCAGCACCTTTTCCGACCCCAAAGCCCGAGAAGTTCTCTACCAAAACCGCGTAATGTAAGCGCAGACACTCTACCTTTTTTGGTCTGCGCCGTTACCTTGCGATAGGGGTATCCCGGAAATTGCGCAAGGCGCTTACCTCGTTCGTGCGGCGCGGGTTACCAAACCAGGCGGGAGAGTTCCATTCCATGTGTCATGCACAGGTGACACTGTGAACATGTCAGAACGCCGATCAGGAAGAAGCATTGGTTCCAGCCCATTGCACACCAGGGCGGGGGGGCATCATGGGGACCACACGAGAGTCAGCTTCCAGCATTACGAGGAGTGGCCAGGGTCCACGACGACGAGAGCGTCATATGTTGGCTTCGGCACACAATACCAGCCACATGCGCCAAAGCTTGACAGCGGACGCTCCATCCAAACCAGTACCGCGTTTTGAAAACGGCACCAAAACCTCGTGGACAGCCTCGAGGCCGATCGGGGCATATCAGAAAGGTGGAAACAGCACCTCACCCACCTGGACCCATGCCCCGTTCCACAGGATGATGTATAGTGCACCTGCAACGGCAACTGACGATAAAAGAGTTGCTCAGCCTTTAAGAGCCGTAGTCACTCAAAATCCCTGGTGGCTAAACTCTATTGCCGTTGGCGGTTTCAATCCATCCTGTGACCCAACTTGCAATATTAATGACTTCTGGAGAAGAGAGGATGAGGGTTGCGTGCGTCAGCTCTTGCTCTTCGATGGTGCCTCCACTGAGTTTCAGTCCATAGTGTCATGGGAGCGACTGGCAGCGGAAAGTCTACCGTAGGTGATTTCACCCAACGAAACACGCATTAGATGACCGAGAAGCCTTCGTCAGTTTATCAATCTCGCAAGTGGGTCAAACTTAGCTGTCAGTGATTCGCTCGAGAGTTGCACCATCGACGTGGATACGTCTGCATTTTTCCTTGACGGGTGGACTGTCACCTTGATCGATACTCCTGGGTTTGACGACACCACTCGAAGCGACACCGACATTCTCAAGTCGATAACAGACTATCTCTCTGGCTCGTAAGCACGCATATATTACATCGGTCACGGACCATTCGTCATACCTCTGCATGCAGATATAGCCAAGGGGCCAGGCTCGCTGGTGTGATTTATATGCATCGCATCACGGATAACAAGATGGGGGGTCCATCGAGAAGGAACTTTCACATCTTTCGCAATCTCTGTGGGGACGCTGGTCTGCGGAACGTCCTCCTCGTGACGAATATGTGGTCGAAAGTGGACTCCGACGAAGGGGAGGCGAGAGAACGCGAACTCGCGAGCAAGGAAAAATTCTTCAAGCCTGCGCTTGACAGGGGGGCTCGGATGCTTCGCCATGACGGTTCGCAGGCATCAGCTCACGCGATCCTTCGCCATTTGGTCGGTCTAGAGCCATCAACGCTTCTCGTCCAAGATGAAATGGTGAACCAAGAAAAAGACCTCGCCCATACCACCGCTGGCGCAGACATTATGCGCGAATTGAAGGAACAGGCCGAACGTCACGCGGAAGCACTGGAGGACTTGTGCCTAGGAATAGAGGCTGCAAGACTCGCTGAAGACGAGGAGACCAGGGAAATACTCCAGGAAGAGGCTAGGAAAGCACGAGAGAAAATAGAGCGGATCCGAGGCGATCTCGAGCAGATGGTCGCGAATTTTGCAACGGAGAATTCGCGACTCGAGAACGAAAATCGGCGGTACAAAAAGGATTTCAGGAAGCAAAAGGTGGTTGCTGAACACAAAGCAGAGTTGTTCGAACAGGAACGTAGGGCTCGTGAACTCGCAGAGGCCGGGAAAAGGCGAGCCGAAGCACACCTAGCCGCCGAACGTGAGTCACGGGAACGCGAAAAGAGGGAACGCGAGAGGCTGGAACAGGAGCGACAGGAGCGGGAACGGCGGGAGCGGGAGAGGGGGGAACAAGAGAGGCTGGAACGCGAAAGGCGGGAGCGGGAGAGGCAGGAGCAAGAGAGGCAGGAACACGAAAGGCGGGAGCGAGAGAGGCGAGAGCAAGAGAGGCAGGAACGCGAAAGGCGGGAGCAAGAAAGAAAGGAACGCGAAAGGTCGGAGAAGGAGAAATCCTCTGGTTCTGGCTGTCTCATACAGTAGAATGCGTACGATCTCGTATCCTTGAGAGTCGCGTTTGTGGTTGCGTTATATTCCAACGGCGTTTTCTCGTTCTCTTCAGGGGTATAGATTGTGACTCTCTTCCGGAGCATTGCCTGAGAAACATCAAGGAAAAAATGTCAAATTGGTTAGCGACTCTGGCTTGCTGGGCCAACGAGGCATTCATCTAATCTAATGTTGCTGTTGCTGCATTCGATGGCATTACTGTTGTTGGTTAATTTGATGCATTCGTTGAGCTATCAGATTTCTATTAGTAAAGGTAACTTGAAGCTCTGGCTGCGGAATAGGCACTCCCCAGTAAAAACCCAACAGCCGGGGGCTCTGGGGGTAGCGGCGGAGCCCCGAAAAGCGGCGAAGAATTTGATGATATTGATGCGATTATGTTCCGTGGGACTTGATGAGTTGTCTGGAACGATGTACATGTGAATCCCAGTGCCGTGATGGCGGCGTGATTGGACATCGATTCGAGTATCAAAGAGAAAAATAAATGCATGTGGATAAGGAAGGGGGTGATGGAATTGGGGCATTGGGGTTCGCATGCCCAAGAAACTCAGTTTGACTGTCCTCAAGACACGACGGCGGACCGGTGTCCTACAAATGTCAAAAAACGGTACCAGCCTGTGGCACAAAGTACACCAATGATTTGTGACAATCCGATTGCGTCTAGTTACTCCGTCTCAATCCCCTCTTCTTCCTCTGCGAGGAGCCTTTCGACCTCCAATGCAGCCATGCAGCCACTGCCTGCACTCGTGATCGCCTGTCTGTACCGCTTGTCCTGGACATCACCTGCTGCAAAGATACCCTTGACACTAGTTTGCGTTGTGCCAGGCACGGTGATGATGTATCCATCTTCGTCTGTGTGCAGTTGATTACGGACGAGGGCGGTAGCGGGTTCGTGCCCGATGGCGTAGAAGAGACCGTTGACGGTGAGGTTTTTTTCTTCGCCTGTGAGCACGTTCTTGATGCGCAGATTGTTGAGAAGGTCGCCGTCTCCTTGGCATTCGGTGGCAACCGTGTTCCAGAGAATTGTCTACGCACGACGGGGAAAGAGGGATGAAACAACGCCACGCTCAGTAAAGTGGTTGATGATCATCGAGTCTGAACGGAGCGTACGTACGATCTTGGGATGGTTCATCAAACGTTTAGCCATGATTTTGGAAGCGCGGAGTTCCCCTCTGCGCACGAGGACATAAACGTGATGACCATACTTTGTAAGGTCTAGAAAATGGAAGGGAAGGAAGTAAGACATTGCTAAAACGAAACGTTTCCCGCTTACAGGTCGCTTCCTCCGCCGCAGAGTCTCCGCCTCCTATGACGGCGAGAGGTTTATTCCTGTCCGGCATATAATGTGAGCGCCCGATGCAGAGTACCTCCCCAAGCACGAGAAAGCTCACCTAAATATCGGAACGGCACCGTCGCAGACGGCACAGGCACTAATTCCGCTTTGCCAGTACACATTTTCACCTTTGAGTCCAAGGCGTTTCGCGCTCGCACCTGTAGCGATGATAATGGCATCCGTCGTCTCAGGTATGTCGTCTTCTTGACCTTCGCGCCAATACCGGAACGGGCGGGCGGATAAGTCGATCTTGGACACGGTCTCTGTGATGACCCTCGTTCCAAACCGTATCGACTGCTCACGGAACTTATCCATCAGTTCGGGACCCATAATCCCTGTGGGAAAGCCAGGGTAGTTCTCGACTAGAGTGGGAGGGTGAGGGAATAAGAACAAGTGGCATCGAGATAGAGTGGAACGTGGATGCACTTTCGGTTGTCGTGGTGAGCTGGCCACCAGCCGCAAAACCGTTTGCCATGAAACCTTCGAAGAGGACGGGGTCGAGGTTGGCGCGAGCAAGGTAGACAGCGGCTGTGTGCCCAGCGGGACCAGAACCGATGATAACCTGGGCATGGTCATAGACATAAGTGGACAAGTATTCACCAGGACGAGTTCGCACATTCCAAGGTGGAGACGTACAACTTTAGAATGCATCTTCGTGCTTCTGGGCACAGTTCCACTTGTGAGGGGTGCCATGAGGGTCAAGTTTCGAGATCGAGAAGGGTCTTGCTTGAGGGAGAGTACAGATGCAGAAGCGGCTGGAAACAAGGACGCCCGCAGGGCTTTTGTAAGTGTATGAGTGCGCGAAAACAGGGTGACGGAAGTAGAGCTGAGAGAAAGATTACTAAGTCACGTGAACTACAGTTACAAATGTCGAATATGGTCACGGGATTTCCATCGATGCTCGGCAACAGCCCGACCATACCAGCACAAGTCTTTCTTCTTCTCGCGCTGCGCGCGAATTAACAGTGTAAAGTCGAAAAGATGGGACTCTGATGCGGCGATCCAACGTTGCGACCCTCCGCGATTTTAACTTTTAAATATTATTTGGTGTTCCTCACGGATGTTTCAGTCCGAGACAAACCCTAACCTCAAACCAGGTGTAACCCAACGCCGCGCCAGCTGGTGTTCTTCCCACCCAACTCGTCCTCAGGCCTTCCAGTCCGGCAGGTAACCATCATCATGGAGTACGACAGAAAATCTGCTGTTTCTTCTTTCTATGGTGCACGCAGATCAATAGACGCCCTCAACGACATACCCGCGCCAGCGAGTCCGGGTAACAACCTCCCTCGGGGAGCAGCTCGGCCGCGTGCAGAGTCTCAGTCCTCCTTCTATGCTGACCGTCAATCTCGGACGTCGCAGGACCTCCTCAATGCTCAGTCTGCAGGGTACAATGCTTCTTCCTTTTTCGCCGCGGGCAGACAAGAGCCACTGAAAGGTGGTCGTGACGAGGAAGAAGAAGCAGGAAATTGGGACGTCTTTGCGGATTTCAACAACGCGGGTCCAAGATATAGCACTGCGTTTGGTATCGGGAAACATCAGGAGCCTACGTAAGTGGTCGATTCTATTGCTTCATCTATGTAAGTCATTCATGGTGTACTTTGGAAAAAAAAATCAGTTATCACCAGCTGCCACCCACAACGCCTATCGCTGCAAGCAAAGTGGAGGGCACTGATACTGACAGTGCACTTGCGACGGTTGAACTCATCACGGTCCCTGCCCTTGGGCCTGAATGGGATCGTTCAGAAATGAAGCAAATGACCAAATCGGGCAGGAGAGAAGTCAAGAACGACGAGCGTCGTGCAAAGTGGAGAGCTTGGAACCGAGGCGAGATAGGACTTTGCGGCACCAAATGGTTCACCAAGAAGTTCCTTGTATTCTTCATTTTTACCTGGTGTGCTATGTCAGTGACCATCTCTTCCCGTTCTGTTGTTGGTTTGATACTTATGCTGTCGCTGCATCATCTCATATCGGCAGTATCGCCATCGTACTTGCTATCACTATCCCTCGCGTACCGGGGGTTTCGTTCTACAGCGCTTCTCCGTTGGTTGCTGCTACAGGCGACTTCAACTCATCAATACCCACGGAATTCTCGCGTTCTCCAGCCAACTTTTCTTTCCCCGCCTTTGCAGATATTCAAGTCGACACGACTAGCAATATCATTCCTCTCACGTTCAACCATATCGATGCTGAGGTATGGTATCCCTCTAGTAATTTCCAAATCGGAACCGGTTACTTTGGGAAAGTGACGCTCCCTGCGCATTCATTCCCAATCATCCAAATCCCGCTCAACTTTTCTTACGTCGCGCCAAATGATACCGATCCTACCTGGGTGGCGTGGTATAATGCATGCAAAAATTCAGGGACGTACACGAATGGGGTCCGGCCTGGTGCGTTTACCTTTCTTTCCTTGCATGCGGATTCCAATGTATTCTGATGTCGGACCGTGTTGTTCAGGGGTGAGCTTCGAGGTCATTTTGACGATGGACATTCAAGGTCTGCCCTCGACGAGTACCGCATCCGCGCAGGTAAACGCCGCGGCGTGCCCCATCGAGCTGTCCATGAGCAGTGCCTAAAAGGCATTTCCTCGAACCAGCGCGCATGCATATAGTAATATTACCTCTCACTTTGGATACTTATCTCTGACTCTTTACTGTGCTAACCCCAAGCCTGGGTTCTGTGGACAAATATCCTTTTTTCACCGCCAATCCCCCTTATTGTCGTCGTGGTCGATCAATCATTTTGTAGCATGTTTGATGGGTTTTCCGGCACGGACTCGCTGCACTTGGGCACACTTGACTATTTTTACCCGGATACTTATTTTTGGTTTTCGGCCCACCTTCGTTTACTTGCCATCGCTCTCCCTCGTTCGCACACTCCTTTATATATGACTTACTGATATTTTATCTCTCGACACCCTTTTTCCATTTCTCTGTCCTGTAAAGAATACTTCGTAATGAACTGCGTTTTTGCAGCACATTAATTATCTTCGAGATGCGAAGAAACATTGACAGGTAGGGGAACTTATCGTTGGACATTGCTCTGCGCGGGGGAGAAGAGCGAGGTGGCTAGACATGGCGTGTCAGCTATGTACAAACAATGTGTGGTCTAACTAAGAGTGGAGATGAGGGAAGGAGAAACGATCGACGACGCGTGGAACCTAGCAAAGCGCCCCGAGCTTCCCCAGCGCCGAGTCCTGCCGGGCAGAGTGTGGTGATGGGGGCCGCCTCATAGTCAGCACTGTAGTGAAGCAGGAAGGCTGGGGACCCCCGGTGGATATGCTGCAAGGCGGCGGGCGGCGGCGAACGGCGGAATGGTAGGGTCAGGTGTGGTGGGCGCGACAAACGGGGGAGATGACCGACCGACCGAGGACGGGGGAAACGAAATGGCGAAGAAAAGATTGTGCCGCTTACGTTGCGGGGCTCGTTGAGATAATGTAAGATCTGGTTCCCCCCCCCCCTGGATGTGCCATCCCCAGGTCTGCTCGCAGGCGCTGGCTTGTAAAAGTCGCAGGTTCGAATCCCGCAAGAACCACCAGGGGGCAACCAGGGGGTTTTAGTGGGTAGTGCGCTTGCGTACGCGAGTCCCACAGTACTCACGTGAGTCCTTGACGTCGAAGGCTCCTCACGCACAGTCTCCGTAAAGGGATTTCCTCCTGGAGAGTAGGCTTTTCAAGGTCCCCGGCTTACCAATATTCCCATTGTGGACCGTGAGATAGCCCTTGGCAGCTTCGGCTGTACCGAATCGAGCCTGAGTGCCTTTTCGGTGGCTGTGACTCCCGCGCCTTGTGCCCGTGCAATGTGGGACTAGCTCTGTCAGTTGCCCTTGCCATAGTGCCTC
>JBBPKY010000879.1:0-12549 GCA_038089495.1 Xerocomellus dryophilus
GCTTCCAGTATCCACCCAACTTGCTATTTTCCTAAATGCTGCAGGTCACTATGGAAATGCTGCTACATCACAAGACATAGCAGAATGGTCTGGTGTTTCTGTTGGAACTGTTCATAACTGTTATAAGTGGGTTATGACAGCTATCCTATCCCTCCACAATGACTTTATTTATTTTGATCTTTCCAATCCAAGAGATCAGGAGGACAAAAGAAAAGCCCAGGCATATGTTGAGGAGAAAACATGTCCTGAATGGAGAGGGGGATTTTTGACTGTTGATTGAACTCCCTTTGACCTCTATCAAAAGCCTGGCTGGCATGAAGAATGGTTTTATGATCATAAATCACATTATTCTCTTTTCAATCAGGTTTTTTTTTCGAAATTTATTCAATAAATTAACATTATTTTCAATTGATTGTGTTTCCCCATAATCTGTATATTGTGGATTATGTCATTGCAGTACCTGGAAGCCTACATGACTCCTCTGCCTTTCAGCCTGCAGAGATTGCCAAAACACCTGGAAAATTTCTCCAGCCAGATGAATGGACTTGGGCTGACACTGCTTATGGTTGTCATCCTTGGTGTATTGTTCCTTTCAAGAAGCCTTCAGGTGGGAGTTTGACCAGGGATCAAAAGAGATTCAATTACCACCTATCAAAGGTTAGTATTTAATCATTCAAAGTTGTGTAAAATTAAAATTTTATAGGTTCAGTGTGATCTATGCACTTATATGGTTCAATCAAGGGCTGGTTCCAATCTTTACAGAAGATTCAAGTTCAAATTCAGTCTGAGCAGCAATGGGCATATGTCAAGTCCTCGATCTCCACATATTTGGTTCTTCACAACATGATCACATCAGCAAACTAACCCTCAGCCTAAGTTGAGGCTCCAGACTCCCTAGCAAAGCCCAGACCATTACAGTCTGGGAAGTGCTGGGAATGCTGGGAAAGGGGAGAGGTGATGACATGATGGATCAGATGAGGTGTATGGAATGGACAAGGCAGAACTAGACAAGGGGGGGATAAACTGCATGATGAGATTGAGGTGCAGCCAGCACAGCTGATGTGGTCCAGGACTGGATCTTGAAGAGTGTGGCTGCCTGGCCACCAAAATCCTGGGTAGGATTAGCAGAACTGTAGATGATGTTGTATACAGGATTTATTTTCCACTATCCATGAAGGTCACTGAACCAAGGGAATCATGTAGTTATTTGTGCTGAAAAAATATAAGTACATATATGATCGCAATGCTGAACAATGCACCAATGAGGTTTTTTGACAACTGGTCACTCAGAAGATGCCAACTCTCTATAATACTTCTTTTGGAGGCTAGATAGCATTCAATTTAACTTTTGGCTGAACAATTTAACAACTTACCCTGCTACATATGTGTCGTTCAATGGCAGGAACAAATTGTAATGCATCTGCTACAGTCTCATCATGCAAAAAAATCGCCTCAGCAAGTGGGATGTAAATGGCCTTTTCTGACTGGTTGTTAGTCTCTTTGGATCAGCCTTCCTCCCATGCAGTTTGGCTGGAATCTGAAAACAATTTTAGATGTTCAGTAGGGTTGACATTGCACCATTAGATAAGATGATCTGTTCACCTGGAAAATTAATGTTCCCACTGAATGGTGTGCTTCTGCTGCTTCCCGGAGGATCCTGGAATTGGGAGAAGGTGATGGTTGGTGAGGATGGGCAATGGTGAGTATAGTAGGACAACATTGCAACAACGAGACTGCTGGCTGGCCAATGGTCAGACTTCACCTGGGAAGGACATTTCACTCATTTCCTTTTTTAGTACTTTTTCTGCTTACATATGTACATCTTTTCTTCTTATCATGTCTTGTAAAGACATCCTATTTTCTTGCAGACATGAATGTACACACAACACTTATCAAGAAAGGCACCAATGAGCAATAATCAAACATTTGGTTTTCCCCACCATAATGTCCATGTCAAAGACAGTCTCAGAAGTTGGGGTCTTTTTAGAGGGCAATTGACTGGGCAAGTCATCGTTGCCAGCCTTTCTTTTTCCTTTTTTGTTGTCACAAGGCTCATGAGTTGGAATCTTCAACAGGCTAACTCGTGTATAGGAATAGAATAGTAAGAGCTTCTGAGTCATGCTCATCAGGATGAGTTGATAAATGCATAAAGCATTTCAATTGCTCTGATGGTTTGAGCAGTCGTTTGGCTGAATATTCCACCTGTCAGAAGTATGGGAATCAGATCAGCAACTTGGAGTATGGACATGAACACAAGATCAACTGACAGTTTCTAGTACTAGTATACTTTGACTTTGACATATTGATCATGCTTAATTTTCTCATCATACTCACCAGGGTGACAAGCACCCCTTGCCTATCATGGAAATCAGGCAAGACAACCCTGGCCCATCAGTCAAGTTGGGGTGCTTGTTTATCAACCCAGCATAACAGCCAAAGATGATGTCATTGCCACAGCTTTCAAGGTAGCAGGCATGCTCAATAATGTGGTTCACAAAATTGATACAAGTCTTGCGGCACAAGTGTGAATTGACAGAGGGGCAATCAGGAGCAATAAGACGGTGAATACAGGATGATATTGAACCTAAAGTGAAACCATGACTCAGCATCTGCAAGAATGTCAGAGGAAAAAACACCCAACAAACCAAATGATGTCAATTGATTCTATACCCTCCACTTTGTGGGAGTTGGGGATTCAGTTGTGATTCTACTCAATGCAGAGTTGATATTTACATTCGAAAATGCACATGGTGTGTTGGATGAAAACTTCAGAGAGGAAATGGCCAATATTCAACTGACAAAACCCTCCTCTAATGGAGTTGGGGATTGGTACAAGGTGTTCTGGTCCAATTAGAGTCCTCACTAACCCTCACATAGGTTCACAAAAGCCTTCAGAAGAATAACGTAATGGTTGCTTGTTGCTGATCAGTGGGTCACAGGCATTGTCCACCCCTGATTTCAGATCACTTATCTAAAGAATCTCGGAGTGTCTGTCCAAGCAAGTCCACAAGTTTTTTTTTCTATCAGTACAGTAACTATGGTTTAATCTTATTGTTCAGGTTGAGCACACCCTCACCGCTACAGAAGTACAATTGTAACCATCCAAGACCATCTACTAGTATAGCCCTCATGAACACAGCTATTTATGTAATGAAAGGTAGTACTAAAAAATGAGTTCACAGTGTCCTATTACTGTCAAGAACACTTATAGCATGTGCTTCCTGCTAGGACTAAAAAGTCCAGGCTCTTGCACACAAATCATAGGGACCAGCCCCTGAATGTCCCCCAAAACCATTCACTTAATCGGCAGAATATTCCAGATACTTCCAGATAAGGTTCTCACTAAGCATAGTAAGTCTTTTATAAGACCAGGCAAGTGACCACTTCTCTCTCACACCTTTCCCCCCCTCCTTCTTCCTCTCCAGCCTCTGTTCTCCATCCTCTTATGATGCAACGATATAGCCTCGTGTCGTCATTGTCATCATCAGTCAAGTGTTGTTGCTGGCACCTCTTGCCCACTTTGGAATCACATTATCAGGTAATGTTTTCAGTATTTGTTTATTATGTTTGTTGTCCATCCATCCTCTTATGATGTAGCAACATTACCTTGTTGTACCATATGTCATTGTTGTCACTGGGACCTCTTGCCCACTTTGAAATCACATTATCAGGTACTGTTTTCAGTATTTGTTTGTTATGTTCATATGAATGAATCATTAGGCTATTCTTGTATGAAGTTATCCTAATATTATCATCCTTAGTTCTAATCAAGTGCACCAGTAAGAGAACTGTAAGAAGACAAGTAATGTTCTTGTGAGCTTGTACTGTTGGTGGTATGTGTTGATGTTCATGTATGTGCACTGAAAGATTGGTGGTCAGTGAAGCTTATGCCAGGAGTTAATGCATTTGCTAATCTGCTGTAGGTTGAGATTGAGTATGTCCTATGTTCAAAGATGTCAAGAAGTGTGGATGGAGTATGTTTGGTAGGTTGCTCGACTACATTGACTAATGAATAAGGAATGCTGATTGGTATGGGATTGGAGTTGATTATGTTGTCATCTATAGTAGTGTATATGCTTTCAGCAGTTTTATTGATTGTCACAGCTTGTGCTGTCTGTGCTGGCTGAGTGCTATGTTTGGTAAGGTCATTGTCAATGTTTGTGAGGAATTGACTTACCAAGACATTCAATAGCTCATGATGTACATTGTACATGAGTTGAAGCCCTATCATGAGTTTGGATTCCATACAGTATATTGAATGAACCTCAATGCTTTTATTGATGCGTGTGTCATAGTCTTGCCCATGCATGACACCTCCAAGCAAGGTGAGACTGATCCCATCTCAATTGATATTACAATGAGCTTGCTCATTGCCATTTGTTGTAGTTGGTTATGCCTTCCAGACCTCAGGGGGCATGAGGCTTTTTGGAAAGTATAGGGCTGGGATGACGAAGCCAGCATCCTCTTTGTCTACTAACCAAGCTATTGTAGTATTAGTGATGATTGTATCTTGTACATGAAATTTAGTACCTTTTGCCTTCTTTCCTTCCCCTTTGATTAGTTGCAGTGTATCCTTGAAGTTTGGATGTGCTTCGAAAGAGAATATACAAAGCATGGCATTGTTGGTGATATGACTGTTTGAAGTGGAATGCACATAGTCAATACATACAGCAAAGATGGTCATAAGGACCAAGGTCACAGAGACAACAACTTGGTTCATATCTACATGACATTTGATTTCCATGACAAAGGGCGACACAGAACCATTCTAAATATAAGGCTATGTCAGCAAAATTAAATATATTTCGAGGCCTAACTGACCAACAGCTTGCCCCCTATGACTGTCTGCTACAACGGACTGTATACCACGTCCTGACATGTAGTGGAATGACACCTCAAGTCCAGTGTCATGCTTCACAATTTCAAAGATTTGAGTGAACAAAGTAATATGCACATCAGCTGATTCTGATGTCATGAATGCACAAGCAACAACAATAGCTACAATACAGGTAAGTTGGATTCAAAAAAAAAGGAAGAGCTCACATCACATGTGTTTATTGTCCCAAGTTTCAATCTCGAACTCTTCCCATTTTCCACTAACACGCTTGAATGACACACACGCTGGGATACCAAATGCGCTATATGAAGCCCTATCATGTTACATTGATCGGCTCCTAATTGACTCGAAGTCTGGGCACCTTGCATCTAGAAATCAGGGATGAGATCACCACAGCCTTTGATGATGTACTGGATCTCAGGGGCAATGGTGAGCATCTCATCATTCTCATGTGCTACTCATGAACAGCTGGAACACTCAGAATGGAAGAGTGTGCCAGCACTTAGCATGGCACAAAAGGTAGTCTGTAGAATGTCCAGCAGAGTGCTTGTAGGCCTTTCATTATGTGAGCCCTCTCCCTTGCCATTTGTTTTGATCTCATGTGTTCTAGGTTGTGACCCTGACTGGATTGATCTCAACATTTGGTATTTCACCAAGGTCTTCAAGGGAGGTGCTGTTATTGGACTCTTCCCAGACTTTCTGAGACTGTAAGTCATTTATGGTTGCCTGTCCAATGGCCTGGTCTTTATCTCAGTAACAGTATGGCTATCCGGTGGTTTATGAACATTATTCAAAGCAGGCAGAGTGGAATGAAGCTTCTTGGCCCAACAATTGAGGAGCACCTACAATCCCTGATGGAGTATGGGAATGAGTGGGCCAACAAGCCTGTTGGTAAACTCATTTGCAGTTGAGCTTGGCACTCACTACTAGTTTTCTTGATAGAATGACTTTCTGTCATGGTTGATGGAAGCAGCAGCAGGTCCAGAGTTGATGGTGGAGTCTCTTACAGGGTATATATTAACCGTCAATCTCAGGGCTGTCAATGTGTCAATAAAGAGGGCTTTGCGTGTATCAATTGGAATGACATGGCCAAGACATGCAAACGATTAGTTGAAACTTTGCACCCTTAATCTCGTGTGTCTCAGTGCATCGGACATAGCGCCAGGAATCATCATGCAAGTTGCTACCAAATCGCACAACACCTAGAAATCGAGCAGTGAATTAAATAAAAATAAAGACTCAAGATAATGGTTAATGCATACCCTTGAATCCAGTTTTGTATGGAAACTTTGTGCAACGCACGGTATTAATAATGCACCATAGATGATCGAGATTTGCCAGTGAGGGGTGAAGGTCCGAAAGGCTTGGAGACTGATTCTACTTCCAGCCAAGGAGATTTTGCAATCCATGGACAAATCCAGAGTCAAGCATCACGCACCGTGGTGTTGCATCAGCCAAACGCCAGCCCATGTCACATAGCAATTGATGCAGGTCAGTGACAAGCAGTGGGGGCATTTTGGCCAGCACTGGTGGTGTGTGAGAATGTGGGTTTCGACAAATGATGACAACACAATGACACGCATGGAGGTCATCTGGTATATAGATGTGGAATGTATGTAGCCTTGCATTTCATGACCCAAGGAAGAAGAACTCCTGGGGCAAGCAAGCCGTCCGAGAAACGATGCCAGTGTGCTGAGGGTGTTTTTAGCAATGACAAGAAAAGGGAGAGTGGTTACATATGGCAGAGCTGCTTCTGTGCTGACAGCGGTGCGGTAAATGTACATGGTACACATGGGCCATACCCCTCTCGCATCGCGGCAGTTTCATACTCTCCAAGCTTGTGTATGTCGTTCTTGAAGAACATGTGCAGGTAATTGACATCGTACTCCTGCAAATTGCACAGGATTAGATGTGCACAGGAAGTTCGTGTTTGGTATTGGCAACTGCAGGGATATTAGTACCAACTCAATCAGGAAGTCAACAGCGTACAAAATAAAATAGTGATTGGAACGATCGCATCGCATGACAAGTACTCCCTTGCACTCCTTCTCGCTGCTGTCTGCTTGTTTTCGCCGACTACACCGACTGTGTTCAACAAACATAGCAGCACCGGGCAGAAGCATGCTCAACCCACCAATGCCGTCGTCTGTCGCCTGCTCAAACTCAGAATCAGACTCTTCATCCACAGCTGTTACTGTGCCGAACTCTAGAGTGTTTCTGAACAAACAGCTGTGCTTGTTCAGTGAACAGAAGAGCGTGAGAGTCTTCATAAAGACTTCAGCCTTGGCAGTGTTGACCCAAGGTGCCAGAACAAGTTGTGTGTGGACTTGTTCCAGACTCATATACTGTATGAGTGCCTGAAGTGGGCCGTTGACACCTTGCTGTGGGCAGAGTAAACTTTGAGGCCACGACCCATGGTGAGATTAGTACAGAAATGCATCCAAATGAAATACCTACAAGAAAGAAATGTTCATGTACACAAAACCTGCTCGCCCTTGTCATCAGCCAAAAGGCTACAGGTGATACATGGTCGGCCGCTGTGGGAGTCCCCCAGCGAGTATTGAAAACTTGACTTTGGATTCTCGAAAGCATCGGGATTGATGGGAAAGATATGAGCGATGCCGATGTCTTCGGACTCACCCGTTTGTGGGTACTCAACAATGGTGCCAGGGGGGTGGTTCACGATCTGGTGCACCGATAATTTAGAGTTGATCTTGTAAAGCCGTTGGTTGATCTCGGCTTAAGTAAACGAGCAGGCAGGTGGCAGAAGGTACCAGGAAGCAGAGATGGCTGGTGAGGGACCGGAATAACGAGCATGCGAAGGAGTGGACAGGTGCGAGGAAGCTCAGGAGGATGGACGTGACAAAACGATTGACTCGAGATCAGAGTTTGGTGAGAGCCCAACGCCCTCCAGTATCGCCCATGCCTGCACTAGCACAGCACATTGATCACTGGAGAGATCCATTGGGGAGAGGTTTTCTGAGGGATAAATAGCACGGCGTACCTTTTTATACCGTGCAGCGATAACACTGAGCGTGGTGTTGGGTTGAATAGGTCAAGCTAGTGTTGAACTAGGTGGGCAGCAGGAGACCCTTCAGGGTTCCTGCTGCCCACCTAGTTCAACAGGTTATTATCGGGAATACGATCCCGATAGCACAGGAACACGAAGGGATATGGCATCCAAGTGGAGAGACTCACTTAGACAATGGTTCTTGGTTGGAGAGCAAGGTGAAGTTATATGAGAGGGTGCTAGTGGAACGCTAGGACCTTTGAGTGGACTGAAGTGGGATGAAAGAACAACTGAAGTAGTTGAGTCGTTATTGAGATAGGCAGTAAAGCCTATCTTATATACTGTCTAGGTATGTTTGTACCTATTGACATAAACCTTATTATCGTATGGTAGGAAGATAAGAAGGTAAGCCATGATTGGCTGATAAGCCATGGTGCAAGAATGACACCATATGGCATGATAATGACGTCATGATAAGAGATAAGAACTGGTGTCATATCTATGACTAAAAGATAAGGATGAGTAATATGGATAGCGTAAAGATAAGGTCATAGACCATTCTAGAATCTGGTATCAGGAATAATAATTCTGAATAAGAAATACCAGAATTCCAACACTCCTCCTCGCTGTTCATTTTACGATGGTTTGTAGGGAAGAAGTCAAAGTGCCTTTCTTCCATCTTCAAATTTCTGCTTGCCCAGGTTCTTCGTAAAGATGTCAGCAAATTGCTGATCTGTCGGAACATAGTAAAGTTTGATTTCTCCAAACTCTACTGATTCTCGGATATAGTGTTCCGTCATTCAGATGTGTTTGGTTCATCCTTCTTGAGCAGGGTTTGAAGCAAGGAATATAGCACCTTGGTTATCGACACATAAGGGTAAAGGACCTAACTTGAATCGAAATTCTTCATATAAATTTCGAATCCAATGAAGCTGTTTAGCTGTTTTGGTCATACCGCAATATTCTGCTTCTGTGGAAGAAAGTGTAACTCTTCGTTGTCGCCTAGATAGCCAGGAAACTATGCCATTTCCTAAGAAGATAGCGTATCCAGTGGTAGATCGTGATGTTTCGACGTCTCCAGCCCAATCTGTGTCAGAGTAGGCACATAGTCCATTTTGGTCTCCATGTCCAGTATATCGTATGCAGAGATCCTTCGAGGATGCGAGATAGCGAACGATATAAATCGCCTTCTGCAAATGGTCTTCCGTAGGGTTGGAAGAGAACTGTGACATTTTGATGACTGCAAAAGCTATGTCTGGTCTTGTCCCAAGCATCACATATAACAGTGATCCGATGACCAACTGATAGCGACTTCGAAGTGTTGCATTCAACTGTTCCTTGTTAGAGTTTGGTCTCAGATTATATCCGGTAGGAAGAGGTACAGAGACTGGTCTACAATCCTCTTGACCAAATCATTTTACGACTTTCTCCGCATAGCGGGTTTGGTCTAGAGTAATTGTGCGCTTTTGGCGATCTCTTGTAATCCTCATACCTAAGTATTCTTTGGCAGAACCAAGATCTCTTGATTCCCATCGTTGCATGAATCGTTTCTTGTGATTGAGGATTTGTGTCTTGTTACTACCCATAAAAAGAGCATCGTCAACATAAACAAGTACGATGATCAATTCTTCTCCTTGAATCTTGTAGTAAGTTCCTGGGTCAGCTTTACAGCGATGAAATCCCATCTCCAGGAGACTTTTGTGCAACTGCTTGTTCCATTGCAGTGCTGATTGTTTTAATCCATAAATGGATTTCTTCAGGTGACAGACTTTTCTCTCTTTGCCCTTGACTACGAAACCTTCTGGTTGTTCCATATAAATTTCTTCATCTAGCTTGCCAAAAAGATAGGCGGTCTTGACATCTAGTGCTTCGATTTCCCAATCGTGAAGCGCTGCTAGTGCCATGAGTAATCAGAACGTTTTGAACCGAGCAACTGGGGAAAAGGTTTCTTTGTAATCAATTCCGAAGATCTGGGTGAATCCTTTGGCGACGAATCTTGCTTTTTTGCGTCCGTCTGACTTGACAGCAAAAACCCATCTCCCTTTGATGGTTTGACGACCCTTAGATAGGTCTACCAATTCCCATACCTTTCTCTCATGGAGGGATTTAATCTCCTCGTTCATGGCAGCCATCCATAATCCTTGATCTTTCTTTGACATTTTAAGAACGTCTTTGAATTGTTTAGGAAGGGGATTTGATGTTGCATCCACGGCCATTGATAGATGATACCATATCCACTTTGATGAGTACATCGAACCAAGATCTGGATCACCTGCTTCATTAGTTGGCGTAGGATCAATCGTCATTGGCTCCTCCTGAATTGGTGCAAGTCCTTGTAGATCTCTCTCGATTTGAATAGGAGGTCTATCCCCATATGTGTTATCCGGTAGAATCTGGGATACAGGGATGCGAGAGGATCTTCTAGTTTCGAGTGGTGGTCGAAATCTAGATCTATCATGGATTGTAGATCGATCCTGATGAGGACGATTGCGAAATTCGGTTAGAGTTTCATCGGGGGATTGACGAGGTGGTAACCAGACTCGAGTACCAGTGAGGGGATTATCCTTGACTGTTTGTCTTTCCTTTTCAGAAAGCAGGTCAGTTAAGAGTAACCTCTGTTGATCTAGTCTCTCTTCTGTGGAAGAGGTGCCTGGAAGCATGTAACATTTGTGGTGATGTTTGTCAGAGACAGAACTCCGATGTCCAGTATCAGGTGTCGTTCATTTAACGCCCGGTCTTAGTGGTGATGTGTGATACAATGGTGGATCATTTTCTGATGAGTGTAAAGAATCATCAAAAAGGCCGAATGGTGATAGCTCCTCTGTGGGTGGAATTCATGGAGGAGAGGATGGTGACCAGATGTGTGTCCATCATCTGGTGGGAATGGTTGATTGGGATGTTGACCTAAACCTAGAGGTATTGGGATGAATACATTTCGAGAGGGTTCCGGATCCCTTGGTTGAGAATCATCGGGGGTGAGGTCGTCAGGTGCTGTAAATAGATCTTCTTCTTCTATAGGAATAGGGGCGTGTCCGTCTTCCTTGTCTCTGGAACAGTAAGGAAAGAGCTTCTCATTGAATATGGCGTTTGTTGAAATGAATACTTGTCTCCTCTCTTTGGACCAAAAGTGATAGCCTTTAGAGTTTGGTTCATACCCAATAAATATCATCTCCTCAGATTTGGAAGATAGTTTGTCTTGTCTTTGTTCCGGTGGAATGAATACATAAGCTCGTGATCCAAATATCCTAAAGTAGGATACATCCGGTTTGTTTCCATTGAAGAGTTCAATGGGAGTCTTCCATTCAAGATGACGCATGGGTTGTCAGTTATAGATATGTAATGCGGTTTCACAAGCATCTTGCCAGAAAGATCGTGGCAGACAAGCATGTTGGCGTATGGCTTCTGCTTTTTCAAGCAAAGTTCTATTGAGCCTCTCTGCACAACCATTTTGTTGGGGTGTATGAGGGACTGATGTCTGGTGGGTGACACCTCTGGAACGGAAGAACGTTTGTAGTTCCCCGGCCATAAATTCCCCCCCTCGGTCTGAACATACAGAGGTGAGCGAGTGACCAGTAAAGGTTTCAGCCCAGGCAACCATAGCCTTGAAATGCTGTGAAGTGGCATCTTTGTTACGAATGAACGCAACAAGGGAATAACCTGAAAAGTCGTCAATGAAAGTAAGAATATAGCGAGCATGAACACGTGATTCGGTGGGCATGGGCCCTACCAGATCTGTGTGCACAAGTCCAAGAGGACGAGTAGCTCATTTACCGGAGGTAGGATATGGGCGATTGTGCCTCTTCCCTAAGGCACAGCCTTTGCAGGGAGTAATATTGACCGGTAATTTGACAGTGGGTAAACCAGTGACATTTTGAGGGGCTTTGTGAAGAGCGTTCTTGGACAGATGTCCAAAACGATGATGCCAAAGTTCGTAAGAATCTTCCTTTACCAACGAGTTGAAGTGACCATCCGTTGGAGTAATCATTGAGGACTGAAACCAATGGAGGTTATTGTTGGGTGAGGAGGCGGTTGCCCATATCACCAAACACTCGTTGTTGTCCCAGATACTGGTTTCTTGGTCGCTAATCAGGCATTTGTAGCCTTGACTAGTAAGTGTTGGGATCGACAATAGTCAGTGGCCAGCATGTGGAGCATACCAAACTTCTTCTAGGATTAAGGGTTTTGATCCTTTACGTTGTTGATGAATGATTATCTTGCCAGGACCATACATAGGGACTTTTTCTCCATTAGCAACAATTGCATAACGAATTTGAGAACCTAGATGTGCAAAGTCATCTTTAAAAGGTGAAAGATGATCAGTGCAACCACTGTCTATCATCCAGTGGTGTCTGGCAAATTCTTTTTCAGTATCTCCTCCTAGTGTGAAAGCGCCATAATACAAGTAACCATCATAATCATTTTCAGAATCATATCCGCACGATTCACGTGGGTACAAGCAATGTTCTCCTGGGTCTCGTGGTGGTAAAGCCACGGATACTTCTTCTGGTGAAGCAGGTAGGAGCGTCTGGATATGATCTAACTGATCAAGATTGTTAAAATGATTAGATGAACTCGCTAATCCTCCGATAGAAAAGGAAATCTTCTTTGATTTCTTCTTCGTCTTGGGTCCCTTGGTAGCTTCCTTCTCTTCAAAAGGGACTTTCTTTGAAGGAAGGGAATCGAAAGGGCTGTCTAGATGGCC
>JBBPKY010000880.1:0-12539 GCA_038089495.1 Xerocomellus dryophilus
GATCAAAATTCGTCAGAGGCGACGTGTGTATCCGATCTAGAACTGACGTGATCTTCGCTTATGACCTTCGCTTTGTCTCTTTCTGTGATGCAAACATGCACGACGATCGATTATTTAATACAGAATTTTTGATGGCTTCAAGCTCGCAATCCGCGATGTCAAGGTTTGGGTTTTCATGCTCATGTGCTGTTCTCTACTCTTGGGGCTGAGCTTTTCCAATTTCTTCCCTACGTGAGTCCCCAACGAGTGCAATGTACTGCTATGGCGCTTATCAGATTCACTTCCTAGCTTGACTGCGACTCTTGGTTACAACACGACCGATACTCTCTTGATGGCTGCGTGAGTACGCTGACGTTCGTTCGACCCCCTCGTCTCAGTCATCACGGTATAGACCGCCATGGATATTCACTTCGATATGTTGTGTAATCAATGCATGGAATTCCGGCAAGTACCACCAGCGGCCGAATTTGAGTAGACTGCTTATCTCGAGTCGCGTAGATCGAACCGGGGAGCGTTATTTCCACATAGCAACCTGGCTGTGGGTCGCCATCCTTGGGTACATTATTTCTTTAGCGACCATGACCACCGGTGCAAGATACTTTTCGCTTTTTCTCATGACCTCCGGTTCATGTGGTATGTATGATGTGCAGGATGGATCTGTCCAGCCCCTGAAACATCTCAAATAGGCACTGCACTGGTCTTGAACTGGGTGTCGAATGTGATTCCACGTCCGCCTGCGAAGAGAGCGGTGGCGATGGGTCTGGTCAATGGAGTGGGAAATCTCGGGGGCGTGTGCGTCTGTCATTTGGTGTCACAGAGTAGGATGTCACTCGAAGATGCTAACTGGACCCTCAGGATGGGGTCATACATATGGAAAGCCAGCTGGGGTCCAGAGTACCACCAATCGATGATCATTGCGCTCTGCAGTCTCGTGCTCGCGAGCGTCTTGGGTTTAGGTAAGTTAGGCTGTGCTTACCCATCCCTAGTTTCTCCGCCCCGGCCCAACGAACGCTCACGTATATGTGCCTAGTCATGCGACAGATGCTGATACGTGAGAACAAACGCATGGAACGAGAAGAACAGGAGCTCACGGAAGGTCAGCGGGAGCGGATCGAGGAAGCGGCCAGGTTGGAGGGTATCTCGCTCGAGGAAGCTGTCCGCCTTCGCAGGGGGTTCCGCTACCTTTATTAACTTGGTTAGTTTACGATGCTTCAGACGGTCTTTTGTTGGGGGGGATTCATGTCAATGTGTCGTGTTGGTACATGGGGTGCACCCGGAGTCACCACGCTCGTGAAAGTTGCCTGTGGAAATGTAAGTATATTGCAATATAATTACATTCGGCAACATTTGATCCCGTGTTCCCTTTTTGCACGGCAGTTGGGGCAGCTCCGTCATGCCAAGGGGCACACCTATAAACCAACTCCCTTTTCCACTGGGAGCGCAGAGTAGTGACGTCATAGCAGGCGATGCGGCGTCGCTGCTGCAAGACTTGCCTTGGTGACCGTCATCGATCATCATCTAACGTACGCAGTATCATGAACAACAAGACACCCCCTCCGATACCAAAAGGGCGCGTAGCCGTAAGTGTGCACAACACACCGCTTATTCATTCCGGAGGACTCACGCTTGAGGTCACGCTCGTCCATCCAAAGACACTCTTTGGCGGCGTGGCCCTCGTCGCCGCAGGGTTCTCCGCAGTGTGGTACGGATTACTGCGCCAGCAAACCCGAAGAGACGAGCGCGGCATCTACACGCCCTGTTCGTATCGCGTCCCCACCTTGGAGAGCAATCCTGACTCACGTGTTAGGGGAATATCGCATTTTGCAAGCCCAAGAAGCCGCAGGAAACCCCGGCAGACCTACGATGTCGCGTGAGAGTCACGGCACGGTTGCTTCTCCCCCAGATCGACCAGCGCCAGGCATGCTCGCAACGCATCCTCAGTCCGAATTCGACGTGGGCCTAGAGTCATCGCAAGGCCGCGCGGACAGAGCGGTCCAGAATGCGCCCCAGACCAAATCTGGAGCAGCGGATTCAAATTCAGGTCCCAGATCAGAACCCGGGCCAACTCCACAGCGGTCGGATGTACATTAAAGCCTCGCGATACGTAGACGATTGTGACGAGCACGCGCACAAGGGTCGTTGAATCGTGCACCACGTTTGTGTTCTCGTAGCACGGTAGTGTCTCCTAGTCAAGCAGCCATCGCCGAGGACGTTATCCCCGGCGCGGGAAAACCCCGCCAAATGTGCAATGTCTCGCCAGAGTCTACTTCTCACCCAGATCGACCAGCGCCAGGTATACTCGCGACGCATCCTCGGTCAGAATCCGACGTGAGACTAGAGTCATTGCAGGTGGTCCAGAACGCGCCTCAGTCCAAATCTGGATCATCAGCGGATTAAAATTATTCAGGTTCCAAGCGTACGTGGGCACCGGGCAGGTGTGCACCAAAGCCCCACAATGCATAGAAAATGCGCCTGTGTCGTTCATGTACGGTAGTGCCTCATAGTCCAAGCGGCCGAGTGACGTCATGCCCGGCACATGGCCCCTATATAAGCGCGACGTCGGCCCTCAACAATCCTCCTGAAAAGAACGAACCGCACAACGTACCTACAAGCCATACGTCAGCAGCCTTTACAACGATGCGCCCATCTCACATCTTGCGTCAGTCGTCATCTGGCGATTCGTTCTCCTCCCGGTACTGGCATAACCAGCCAGGGAGGAACAAAGTCGTGAGCACGTCTTTCTCGGTCTGAGCGTTCGTGTACGGAGCGGATATGTATGATGGTTTCTTGCAACAGATCATAGCGACTACGGCGCTCGTCGCCGCGACGACGCTCGCTTATTACTGGGGATATCAGGATGTGGACAAGAGACACAGTCCCGAACGTGAACGTGAGTAGCAACCTTTGTCCCACCTTGGCTTAAACTGGACTCGTCATACTTTGGAAAACATACTGAATACGACGATTTCCAGGGGCAGCTGCCAGCGTAAACACGGGAGACAAGCGACGCTGAGGAGAAAGGGCGGACAATCTTTTGCTAAGGGCTGTCGCTGCTATCTATCGAGAGAGTCTGGATCTGGTCACGATATCGATGTGCTTGAACAGAAGGTAGTGAAAAAGGACATTCATAATGGCGAAGGATTATGCCGTGTATTCGATACTTTTTTCCCTTTCATGTGTACAGTGGCAATGCAAGTTGGAGAGATACGCAACTTTATAAGACAGAATCTTTCGAACGAATCGATTCGCCTCGCAACATCTCATGCACTCGGTGCTCCTTGGGCATGCCTCGTCTTGGATTGATCAATCAAATACCTGAGCGTCGACGTATTCTCGTCGCACCTGTCTCCCAATCCATGAGCGTGCAGTCAAACTCCACGCTAACCGAGCAACACTCACAAGTTCGATATGGTCTCCTGCACGTCCCCCAATGCCTTCTGCGCCGCCCTCAATACCGGCGCCATCTCCACGTTCCTATCACGCAAGTACCGTCCATGCGCCATCAACACCGCTTGGATCCACACCAAATCAAACTCGACGTGCGGCCCCCGCTCGAGATGCTCCGCGATGAACTGCAACAACGCCGGAACGTACACCACCGGCATCTGGCGCGCCACCAACCTCACGTCGCTCCGCGGGACGCTCTCATACACGTGCTGCACGATCGGCTTCTCGTTCAACCTAAATGCGAGCACGAGCGCTTTGAGGTACGTGCGTTCCGCGAGCACCTCGAGGATGCTCTGCGGGGTAAGGTCGATCGTGAGATCAAACGGATCAAATGCGAGGCTCTCGTCCAGCGCATAGATAAGTAATCCCTCCGTACTCGCCGCCGCCCACGCCCTTCCCGTGGGTGAAAACCGAACGCACTTTGTCCGCGCTTCTTGTCGGTACTTGCGAACCGACATATCCCCCGCCCCTCGTGCAGCCCCGGGCAACGTCGTATCCATCCGGTCCTCCAAATCACTTGCCTCTCCACGATCGTCGATTAAATCCGTATTGATCCCCGCGCTGTTGACCTTGCGACTGTCCAAAAACTCTTCCGTCCCATCCAACGACAGGTTCTCCGAGATTTGAAACTTTTTCACGAGGACGGCTTCGCGGATGTCGTAGAGCACGACGTACTTGCTGTTCCCGCCCGTGAGAATGCACGTGCCATCAGCGGTGTACGCCATGCTCGTGAACGCTTTCGTGGAGGCGCTGTTCGCAGCGGTGACCCTGTCGTCGGCTTTGCGTCCACCAGAAATATCCTTGCGCCCGTCGATGAGATTGGTTTGCTTGCCCGAACGCACGTCAAAGAACGTGATCTGTCCATCGAGTGTCGATGCAGCGATCTCGGCGCCGTCTGGACGGAATGCCACGGACAGGACGTCCGAGGACAGCGTGAGACTCTCGACGGCTCGAGATCGACCAAAGACGCTCCATATTCGCACGGTTTTATCCCAAGAGCCGCTCGCGAGCTGATTTGCACCCGATGGACAAAAAGCGAGCGACGATATCGGTGCTTCGTGGCCGGAGAGCACGTCCAAAAGCTTTCCCGTTTGCACAGACCACATGAATATCTCGAATGAATCCGTCGAACCCGCCGCGACAACTTCTCCAGAAGGGTCAACCGCGAGCGCAGAGAACTGGACAGGTGAGGGCGACGTAAAGGTACGAAAGTTGCGGTACCGAACAAGGTCATAGGCTCGCACGGTACCATCCAGCGACGCGGAGAAGAGCACCGAGCCTTGCTTGGCAAACGTCACGTCCATCACGGGGGCGGAATGTTCTGAAAAGGTCACGAAACAGAACCCGGAGTGAACCGACCACACTTTGAGTTTGCCGTCATCGCCCCCAGTGGCGATCGTTTGCCCGTCAGGTGCATAGGCCAGCGTGTTCATGTCGAAATAGTGTCCTTGTTGTTTGAGAACGTACGATTCCGATTGCCATTCCCAGACGAGGAGCTGCCCGAGCTTGCGTGCTCCGAACGCGAGCCATTCGCCCGACGATGAGATCGCCACTGAAGAGATCTTTTCCTGTGAAATGCTGAGCGTGTGTATATTTGTAAACTGAGGCATTTCCCAGAGCCCAAAGACGCCGGTGGAGAAGCCGACGACAAGGAGATTGGATGGAGGGTGGAACGTCGTGCAGACGACCTTGGTGTTTGGGAGGTTGAAATAGTGTCGCTCGTGAACGCCCCATCGGGTCATGGGAATGGTATCCGAGGCACCGGATGGTGGTAAGGGATTATCGTCATCATCGTCCATCTCCGTATCTTTGTCCGTCTTGGCTTTCCAAGTGAATACCGCACCGTCGCGACTCACGGTGTAGATCTTCAAAGAGATCAAGGTTCGAACTACGCAAAACAATCCATCACGTACGGCTTTTGATTTAGAAGAAAAATAGGCCCCGATAACTGCGTCGCGGTGGCCTGCAAACGTTTTCGGGCGGAAACCCTCCACCGGGTTCAGAGTGAACAACCTCGCTGTCATATCCCGGGACGTCGTGATGAAACACCTTTGAATGCAAATTGAGTTCGCCAACACGATAAGGCGGAGACGAAAGACAAAATGACACGCACGTCGAATCCGGGGCCCAGCGAATGCTCGAGGCCTCGTCGTGATGCCCAGTATACGTCCGATGCAACGCGAACGGTGCAAACTCGCGCACCAGATGATTGGGGGTACGCCAAACCTGTACGTGCGCATCGTGCGTCACGGCAATGTATCTATCGGACATGCCATCGCATTAGATAGGACATGCGATCGAAAATAGTGGGTGGGGGACGTCAGCGAAGATGGAACTTGGCGCATGGAGTGCACCCACTGACTTTCCATCCGGCGAAAACTGCACGTCTTTCACCGGTTTCTTGAAATGGATATGATGAAGCACGACACCGCGTCGAAAGTGGACAAGCACCGCACGCCCGTCGTCGTCGACGGACAGCAGCAGACGCGCATCGGGTGAGAGCGCAATGACCGCGATGTTCTTCCTATTCTCAAACGGCAGCGTCCTGGACTTGTTACTACGAATAGGCAAGGGGAAAATGTCACGAAAAGAAGACAAAGAAAGGCGCCAACGAACTTGACGAGATCAAAAACAGCCACACGGTTCCCAACGGGGCTCAGCAAGCTGTTGCCATCTGGAGTGAAGAGGACGTTGCCCTGTCTGTAGACGGTTCCACATATGTTTGAAAACTGGTGGGGTACGTTGGAAAGAGAGGTTCACTTGTCCGCTGATCGATACTACCCACCTGATAGTTGGCCTTCATGGCCTGTAAAGTTGTGCACAGCCACTTGGGTCTTTTTCGCGGCTTATGTCAGCAGGACTCTATCAATTAGGAAACGCCTACTGTCTTTGGAGACGGACTTGCAACTCTTACACACCTGGCAGTGCGAGTATCACACCATACACATGACCAGCCAGAGCGGAATGAACTAAGAACACACGAGCATACTAGTACACTGAACAGTAACAGTAACAGACCATCGGGAACACATACCTAAGGCTACAAATGCATCATGAAGAGAGTACGTGCAATCCAAGTCCTCCTAATTCAGTCCATACACACCTCCGTCTCCCTCCTCCTAAACGTCAGGTATTTTTAGGATTGTCTTTAATCTGACCGTGAGCTCGTCTTCGACCCACCGCTCGGGTACGAATGAGCTCGAAAACTATCCACAAGACGAGCAGTTGGACACAACCGATCACGACAGCAAACAAGAGAGGCCACATACCCTGTCACCACCAACCTTCCCGACCTCCCGGGGCTCCCCATATCGCGTCCATCCGCTCTGGCCCTCACCTTCCTCCATCCCCGCAAGCACAAGTGGCGCCGGCGCCTTTCGTAGCACCCTCCCAAACCCAACGCTCTTCTCCAGCGGGACCTCCTTCCTCCGCCCCACCACTCTCCTTCCTGGCACCACCCTGAACACCTCTGATTCCGACTCCGACTCTCCCGAGCTCCCATACGACAACGCCGGCACCGCACCCGCCTGCGTGTCTGCGCTCGCGCCCACCCGCGCCACCGTCCCCGTCCCCGTCCCCACCACCTCCCTCCGTCGAGGTCCTGCCAACACCTCGCATTCGGCACACGCAGCAGGCTGGGGCTTGGGTGGCCACGTATACACGAGCCCCATCAGCCTGCCCTTGGCTTCTGCTTGCGCCCTTACCTCCGCCTCTGCCTCCATCGCCGCAAACTCAGCGTCATCTTGTTCGGTGATGGCAACGTTCTTCCAGGGCTTGTCCATCCTCTCCGAAGCCTTGGAGACGGGGGTGCGGGGGAACGGTGGCGAAGGCCCGGGTAAGGCAGCACCCGCACCCGCACCAGCATCGTGGACTTTGCGCCCCGAGGACGTCGCCGCGCTCGCGCGATACCCAGGGTAAGGCTCAGCGCGATACGCCTTCGGACGCACGACCGTTCCGTCCTTGGCGAACGAGAACACGTGTGGACCGGACGTCCATACGGGGTTGAAGAACGTGTCGAGGAAAAAGTCCTTGTTTGACGCGGGCTGGGGAGAAGGAAACGAGCTGCATCGTCAGCCTGGGTCGAGGTCTGATCAGAACTGCTACGTACCTGGACGGGTTTGGAAACGAGTTGGAACACGTTGGAACGCGCGTTGGCGCGAGTAGGTACGGGTCCGTGGGGGTCGTTACAGTGGTGGCCAAGCGCGTCGGTGCGTCGGCGGTGAGTGAAGCTGGTAGTAGCGGTGGTGGTAGACGATTGCATGGTGGTTTCGTCGTCAGAAAGTGGTATAAATGGGTACGTGAAGCGTGTTGAAGAATAGCGTGATCGCTCGATCGTGAATAGTCGCGCGAGTGACAAGGATGCTTCGCAGGAAAACGGAGGTATACGGGTAAGAGGTCGTCAACGTCAAGTTGTGATCGATAACGTCCAAGCAAAATCGTCCGACTTTATACCATCACATCCTGAAGTGGCACCCGGTCGCGCGACACAGTGTGGACCGTTATGCCATACAATGAACGTGCTTCCTTTGTCTTTGTGGACGTTTTGCGTTCCGCCCGCCTTTGTGCGCTCGCGAATCGGAACGCGAATGTGGCGCCAACCTCCCTTTGTCGTGTGGCCAGAATGGTTTTCGGATGCTAGCCGGACGATTATCCTCCATCATATAACCATCGATCGTCGTGGGTGGGATTAAATCTCCACACTCACGTCTAGGAGGGCATAAAGAATGACGTCACATTGTGGAAAGCGCACCAGCGGGAGCCGATTCCATCAAAAAGTCTTTGTGTAATGACACCTCGCGACAAACAGAAAGAGGAATGCCTCGCTCTCCACTGTCCACGATCGGTTGTTGTACCTCGATGCGCATTCGTCCCGGAGACAAGTTTGCTCTTGTCCACGTGGCACCTATGATATATATCACAGACTGACGACCAATGTCCAATCATACGCAGACCACGCGCGTCCCGAAGCGGAGATGTCGGCGCTCCAGAAGGAAAAAAGGCAACAGCCTTATCCATCACCATCACGATCAGGCACCCGCTCGGTCACGACCAGAGTAGGTTCTTGTTGGCACACGGCAGAAAGGGCCTCGTGCCTTTAATACCCGTGCCAACATGCGCGAAACACGACAGTTGATCTCAACGGCGGGGAAAAGGAACGACGCGGGCTTGGAAGTGATGGGATGTGACTCGAAACGATGGCATGGGCGACAGACGGCATTTGCCCCATGCGCCATCGATACTTGGATCGGATGGCGATATTCGACGCGGGACATGGCGATCACGGTCCGCGGCGACGAGGGACGCGCAAATGCGATAAAGCGCGGATACGGCATGATATGGGGTCCTGGATATCCACCTCGAACGCACGCGAAGAGTGTTCCCTGGCCCGACTGCTGCCGCAGCAAGTCGAAATACTAACCTTTCTGTTGCAAGTGATGGCGAGCGAGGCGAGGTGATGTGGGTCTGATTTCGACAAAAGAGGGAGGCGTTGAGATGATCGAAAACAATCCGCCGCTGCTGAGGGGAAGACGCAAGGAACGCACGAGAGGAACCGACCCACAGCCATGGCGACCCGCCTACCCCGGAATCCATTGCATGATACTAGATACATGGGCAGTTCCAGACATAAATGTCTGATGCGGCGATAGAATGGATTATACACACTGGCATGTAGCTTGGTTCATGGGCGTGGTCGACCCGCCTGCCCCTGAGGGGTTACTAAACCAGTCAAACACCACATCCAGTAAAAAAGGTGAAAGCAAGAAGTGGAAAAGTAAGTCAGAAACTGAGTCTCGGAAGCATCTCAGTACGAACCGTGCAGACCACGGTTAGGCTGTTCCCGTAACCGATCCTCTTCCTCGTGGCGCTGTCTTCGTCGATCGGTCAACACTTTCTTGACATACAGAAATCCTGCGCCGCCAGCGAGAACCAGACCGCCAATACGCACAAACTGTCAAAACAAGCCATCAGGAACTTCCGCGTCAGACGGTCTGAGGGAACTGAATACGAACCACTTGTTCATGCATCCTCCTCGGCTTGTTGGTCACTGCCTTGGGCTTGGCCAATACGCTCGCTACCTTTGGACGCAAACACGAGTCACTCGGACGTGAACAGCCGCATCGATAATGAAAAATCCAAATGATCTGACGACCCACCCCAAAAAATTTGAACTGAAGCTGGGAACGCACGCTGGCACACGCTAATGGCCGGATGAAACCTGTACGGCAGTAATTTGAAAAGCAATCTTTTCCTACTGAGTAGTGAACACTACTATTGGGGTTCCTTCTCACGCCCCGTGTGCACTGTAAGTACGCCAACCTATAGCTAGCGAGTTTGTCCATTCTCGCTTTTTGCGTGAAGGGCACGGTATCGCTCAGTGACTTAGACGTCGGATTCAGATCCCACTCAGCGAAACGTTCATCTGACCATCCTACGCGTACGCTTGCCTGACGTGGGTATGCGCAGCAGTGGCTTGCCGCCAACAGAACCCCCATATCCTTTGGTCGTAAACTGCGGAAGCGAACACATGCGACTCATTGGGTGTGTTTCTGTGGACCCTTCAATATGCCAGTTTCATGCTGTGGCGTACTTATCACCTCATATAGAGATTTATTATCGTTCGTGCCGCGATGTACTGCGCAACACGTTGCCGAATACCGGCCGCAGCATACAACCCAAGGCTTCCATGACCAGGCAGAAGCTTTCATGAGAAAAAAAAGGTTAAGTTTGACATTTGAATATGTGACCATGTGTGCGGACCTGACCTCCCCACCCTTGACGAAATGCCTGCGCATGCAACGTCGTGTTGCATTTCGACCGGTCAAATCGAGTTATTCGCAGAATCCATATGCTGACCCGAAAGAGGGCAGTGATTTCGAACTTCTGATCGGTCTTTCTGCAAAACCAATTCACTATCTCGGCCTCGTGTTTTCGGATCGTTACCCATGCCCATGAAACCTACCTGGGCAACAAGGCAGCATTTTTCAAGCCATCTCGCCGTCAGATCAACATATCTAGTCGGTTCCCCCATGGACCAGGGTGCGCAGCGCGGTGATTGATTCTATCATGGGATTGTTCGGTTCTCTCGTTCTTCTGACCCAGCCGTGTTACCCACACTAGATGAAATTCTTCCCGGAATACATTCCCTCGGCGAACTGAGCTTCACATCTGGGGTAAGGTTTAAACAGGCCTGCGATCAGTACCCCCAATGTGTGCTTATCTGGGCGCTGTTGCTGCTCATAGGTTTGATGGGCCATAAGCCAGACCCGAGGAAACAGGAGCTTTAGAAAGTTCGACTCCCGCTGCTCCGCATTTGTATGCGCTGCTCAGGAACTGGGGTGCATTCTTTAGCGCCTGTGTACGCTTCCAAGGGACCCCGGTGGCTTTGAATTGGCTTCGCCGGCTCTACAAATTGTGTTGATGCCATCCGGCGATTCAGGCCAAGTTGCGGCCGATCACACTTGCTTGTACACCCCCCTTTTAAAAATGTGTGTGCCATTGCCAGCAGACACATTCTCACTGAGACAAGAATCGTGCCGGCTGGTTTCCATGACGGCGTTGCAAGCCAACCAAACCGCATGTGATTGGCCAGAGCCACTGGACATCCCATCGACACCGGGGATCCTTGACACCTGACGAGCCCCTTTCAAGCAAAGGAGTCGGTTATCGACCCAAGCGGGTACTATACGGGGTTCTTGACTGTCGGGATCTCGTAATCGCAGCCTAACGGCACTTCATTGGCTGCCACATGTTCCTGCATGTCTGGCCACATCGACCAAACCCCACTGGCACTCTCTGCTCGGCATAAACGGACCAGCGTATTGGATACAAATTGCGCCTGCGGGACTGAGACAGACCGCCAAGGGCGTGGTCTTCCAACAAGCCTGTTGAAGGCCATGACCACTGACAAGCGACTGACATGGAAGTGCTCTTAGAGGGGACCACCGACAGCTCACAGTGACAGATAACGTTCACCGAAGGAACCCTGTAAACTGTAATGCGGCTGGTCGCGGTGCCGGTTCATTTGATCCCGGGGCACCTCCCTTTGTGGCTCAGTGTGACGCTCGTGGAGCACGTTCTGGTCAGGGAAACCTGGTGAAGCCGCACATGGTGCGCACACGAGAGCATACAGCATGGCTGGTGCAAAGTTGTGTTTCATTTATCTGTTTATCTCCGAAACCTAGTGTGGACGCGAGATTTGAATACATGGATTGGGGTGCTCGTTACGCTACGACCTGGCAGTGGGAACTTTGGATACTTGCGGGCAAGGGTGGCTGGGTCGAGGGACGGGTCTCAGCTCTGTGTGGGTCTGGACCGAGATTACATCAGCAACTTCTTCACGATCACCACCTCTTTTTGGAGCCGAGTCGATGTGAACGGCGGTATACAATGGACGAGACGACCTGTGATCAAAATTAGATCAAGCACGTTCTCATGGTAAAAGACGGGCTAGATGACGTCGTTTCTTTGGAAACGAGTCGAGCGAGTCGGTTCAGTGCTGTCGGTTTCAGCCCACGTCCGGCTTCATGTCACCTCGTCGGCCGCGGTGGTGCCTACCATCCGTGCAAGGCGGGCCATGGTGGATGTCGCGTTCTTCCTCGCACCCTTTTTTTCTCTTCTGTGGCGTGTGGGGTGCCCGCCGCCATCTGCACACTCCACAGAAAGCGGATCGGATCGATAAATGTTTGGCTTCAGAATGTCCTAAACGGAACGTCGCTGATCAGTTTGGATGCAAATATAGAGCTGGCTGGCTTTTATGCCCAAATTAATGTCTCAGGGGCTGTGTCGTCACGTAACCCGTAAGTAGCTGATGTCACTGGCATGTTCCCTTTCTTCTCCAATTCGGCATTACTAGCCGTATCCCGTATAAATTCAGCCCATTCCCTCTCCTCCTCCTCCTCCCCCCGTATTTTGCATCCGTTCATCCATCTTCGCTTCGCCCCCTACCCCTTGTTTCTTTTCTTCGCCCACATGCACACGACAGCAATGCCTGCTCCCGTCATCAAGAACGCGACCACAATCTGGGACATCAATGTAACCTGGCCCCTTTCTTCTCAATGTGGCACTTGGGATCCCAAAGGTCGGGGTGTGGA
>JBBPKY010000881.1:0-12521 GCA_038089495.1 Xerocomellus dryophilus
TCAAGCTAGAAGGGAACATGGCTCGTCCGCAGAGCTTGCACATCGGGTCTTTACTTGGAGCCAACCCCACGGCCAAGGTGATGTTCAGAAAGCGAGCTCGCTATGGTGGAGCACAATAGGTCGGACTAGTTCCCTCGACGACGTGCGTTTTTTACTCCAAGCGCGATTCGGTTTCTGTGTAGACGATAACGCTAGTGCCTCCCCCACATATAAGCAGAGCATCCAGAGACGCTAATGATGAATATTGCACATGCCTGAGCCCTCTCGCCTTTCATGTTCTGCATAAGTTGATCAATGTGTTACCGAGAGACTATTTGAGTGTGAAACCGTCCAGATCTGGCGACCGAGGCATTCAAGATGCATTTCCTCGCCGCTAATCGATTTTGGTGATACAGCAGGACCGTCTCCGATCCACAAAACAATTCGGCAAAGATATGTCACAGAAACGTCCGTGGTGCGACAAAAACTGGTTCGGGATATATACCTGTATAGACTCAGACCTTGGATAAACTATGTACGGAGGAAGGAACAGCCGAGGTAGAGAGAAAAATCGTGAACTTTTCCCCTGCCCGAACTCCTCGTCCAATTCGTCGGGGGATTGAGCTGGGTGCGGAATAGCACAGCAGTAGCACTAGAGAGGAACACCGCAAGTGGCGTTCCACATTTCGCTCTTGTATTCAACGTTCATGCTGTACTCGTTCGCTCGCACAAATTCGTCCAGGGAACATGTTCCGTATTCCTTGTCTTCCTCAGACCGCTCGCAGATGGACAGAGGAAACGTTGCTCCGTTCAACACGAGGCGCACTTGGGGGCCTTCGAAGCTACGTCGTGTCTCGTGAGCGTAAACACTATGGTACGAGCACGGATATACATACGATTCCTTGCACGTAAATCTCTCCCATACCATATTTGCAGCGAATGGCGTTTGATGGGAACTTCTAAATTTGCGGTGTGCGGGTGGATGGTCTGGGTTGAGGGGCTCGATATCTCTGTAGCGATGACTGTCAATAATATCCTCCCGCACGAGTGATTACTAACTTGTTCAATCCCATAGCTGACAACGCAAAGAGTATATTGACATCGTGGGCAAAATCTAGATAGAGAGGCTTAGCATCCTCTGTTGTTAAACTGTCGTATATGATTCTTTCCCGTATTCTAATTTCATGTATAGCCAACGCTCACCGTTCGACGAGTTTCTTGACATAGTATGCACCGACGAGAGGCCCAGGGTCACCTCTGGATGCATGTCCACTGTAGGTATCCATAAGCAAGTCGAGCGCATATCTGCCATGCCACATGTAAGTCAATCCAGCCTGTGACAGCATCTGAAAACTTACTCTAGACCCTTTAACTCGTGTGCTTCGAACACGTTGCACCACGGAGACTTGTTACGAGCTGCAAGGTCGTACGGGCATGCATACAAGGCACCATGGATGTCGTCGAGAGAGAACCCAACGCCAGGAACAAGTTTATTGAGTCTCTTCACGATCGGCGGGATATACCTCGCTGCCCACTTACGAGCCGCCTGCACATACACCATCATTAACAACACAACGGGACAGATGGGCCATGCGATGAAAATTACCTGCTGGGCCTCAACGGGAGATAGGTTCGGACAGGAATCCCAAGGGACAAGCCAAGAAACTGGGTCCTCAAAGTCGTCCGTTGTCAAATAGTTGATATCTTCTGCCTCACGGCCAAAGAATCCTTGGCTAAAGAAGTGCGCAGAGTCGATGACTCTTTGGACAGTGGTAGATACCACTTCATTCGTCGAGAATGTCGGATAGCGAAGTGCAAATCTACAAATTTGAAGGTCATGCATGCATTCCTGAGTCGGACAGAGAAGCACGAACTCAACCCCATGGTCAAATAGTTCTTTGCGCCCGACAGCAGTGAGCTCGTCAGGGACCAGCTGGTACTCGTACCCTTCTCTAAGAAATTCCAGGTATGGTGGAAGATCAGCGACTTGAATTATGTCCCGAGCTTTGTCAAGAGTGTTATTAAGCTTAATAATATACTTCTGTTCTGTCTGAGGACCACGAGAGCCATGCCGATGTAACTGGCGTTGAGAAGAATGTCATTTAGGGCACGGTTCGTTACCAGACCGAGAACTCACCAAGATGACTCGATCCACAGTGCAGTCGTCAGGTAAATCCGCAGACACGCCACGAACAATGGGAGCGCTGTGGTATGGCGAAAGGCTCCCCAGATTGTTTAAATCCTTATGATCGTGATGATTCCCGAAATGCTCATCGGCGGGCTCTAGTACAGCCTGAGAGTGCGGGGTTGGTCGGTCAGAATTTGACAGTGATAAAGGGAGTTGCAGCAAACGCAGAAGGGTCGAACCAGGTGGGAGATACATTTCGAGGAACAAAATGTGCTCTCGAATCGATAAGTATAGAGAACCGAGCAAGCAAAGATCGTTGAACTTATGCAACTTGTCAACTTACGTACTCACTGGTTCTCGCGGGCCGGGAGAGCTTCTATCATATCGGTTCGGGTATTTGCCTGCAGCGGAGTCGTATTAACCCCGGTTAGTGACGTACCAGTAAACCTGTTCGATTATGGCTAGTAGTCTACCTAAGCCAGACCTAATACTTCGAGACCAGAAGATAGTCGTTCTAATTACAGATCAATTGATCATGCGATCATCCCCAATTTCTCATTCCAGCCAGTAGCAATGCAAGTACTTACTAGTATGTAATCGCAAAACACTTAGTGTCCACTATTGTTCTATGCGTATCCAGTCTCTAAATGCAACTTTGTGCCGTGCCAAATGAACAGGAAACGAGTATGTTCGAGAAGAACAATCTTGAAGCTTGAGCGGTGCCCGATACCCAACTGTGCGCTCTATCAGTGGCAGGATACCTTTCGTGTCGATCCTCCTGCAAGCCAACTCCACGCCAGACCCCGCCCGTCCCTGAGCGATCCGCATGAAGACACAAAAGTGGCTCTTGTCCGGTAAAAGACAACCTATGTCGAGATCCCTAGCATCCAACGATTTATCGAATTGGAAGTCTACCACGCCAACCGCATGCGAATGTTCCTGGTTGGGTTCGTCTTAGGGGCCACATACAAATCGACCGACTATCGTCAGGTTCCATTCCAGGTCGACATCCATTGGCTGAAGTTTGTAGTGAAGGGTTTCTGGAGAAGGGATAACTCGCACCCGTATGAGAAATGATGACTCGGAGAGGATTTGCCAGGAGTCTGTCAGATGCTTGATCGATGATCGACAGTTTAGTAAAAGGGGTACAGAATTATCATTACAAAGAGGCGTGCGTTCGACTTTCGCCGAGTTCCTCTTTTGCCGATAGCAAGCGGGTGGGTTCAACTACCGCTTTCGATTCGAACTTGTTCAGTTAGCAGGAATTACAATTTGTGTGACTTCTTCGTTCCTAGCGCCACCGCAATGCTATGCGTAGTCCGAATAATAAATAATCATGGTCAGCGGCGATGAAGGAAATCAGGCACAGCGTTGGACTCCCCCATGCCAACGAAAAAATAATCCAGTGCGAGAAAAAGGGCGGAAGGCCAAAGACGTAGCGGGCGCACAAAGAAAACCGCTCAGTCGGCCCTCTTTCTGAACAGGACTTGTGCATGCGGATCGGGCATGATCGAGGTACCAAAGTGCAAATTTCGCGGGCGCGTCGCGCCGCCCTCCAGCTTGATATCGTATGTCGTAACGACGTGCGCGAGCATGGTTTTCATCTCGCTTGCAGCGAAGAAACGTCCAGGGCTATCGGAAAATCAGACCAACTGTCCGTTGAAGCTGAGGACATCAAGGCCACATACCACGCGTGTTCACCGTGCCCAAAGGGTAGGTAGTCGATGGCAGTAGAGGTAAATTGATACTTTAGACCCCCTGATTCCTCTTCGTACATTTCAGCAAATCGGAAGGGCTGGAATACGTTGGCATTTTCGTAGAACTTCTCGTCGTGGTGTAGAGATCGGGTGGCAACACCAATCATCGTTCCTTTTGGAACGAAGGTTCCATCCGAGAACGTGAAGTCGGTCATGGCCTTGCGCAGGATGCTCACTAATAAGGCGAGTAATCAGAATGCTCGCCTCGTGGACAAATACGAAGGCACTCACGAGCCTCGGTTCCTTCAATACGTTGACACTCCCTAAGGAAGCTGTCGACTTTACGCATCTTACGCAATGCAGCCTTCGACCACCCTTCCTTCTCAACGATAGCTTCAATTTCCTCGCGAAGCGGTTGGACATACTGAGGATTCGCCGCCAGGTAGAAGAGTGCTTGAGTGAAGCTCTACAACGGAGTATATGTTATGTTGAGTTAGGATTGTCATATTGATTCGAACGTACATTGGAAGTCGTCTGGTACAAGTTGACCAGTCAGGGCCGGATGTGACCAGATAGCGGCTATACTCACATGGATGGCAACAAAATTGATAATCAGCATACGGTTTGCCAAGTCTTCTACCCTCAACTGCGAGCCTTCTGCTTCCTCCATCAACCACGATAAAAGGTCGTTCTGGTAAAAAAAAAAGATAACAGTGAGCACCTTCATATCGAGAAAGAAAGAACTAACAAACAGGCTTTTCCGTCCACTCGTCCCCACATTCATTCAACTGTTTCAGTCGTTCTTCGATTATTGGACCAAGATACTTCAGACCGCGCATGGTATCTCGGGCGACGATCGGAAAGCAATAAGTAGCTAGGCTGACGGTTGGTATGAAGTTAGTCCCCGCACAGCCTGGGGTAATCGAGACGACTTACGGCCTGAGAAATTTAGGTAACATCCCGAGTGCAAGCCCTGTCTTGACGACGCCAATGGTGTACTGGATGTTGAGATCGATCCAATCCGGGTTGCGACCTAGAGCAATGGATTAAGAGTCGCCGGGAAGGGATGAATGGGAGGGAAACATACACAATGGGAGACCGACGAACAGTCTATTGCTTGTCCTGCAGACGACCTTTTGGACGGCACGTAATGCTGATACACTCTTCCACTCTGAGTGTTCCCGAGATCAATGCAAGAAAAACCATCGCTAAAAGACTCCCCACCATAGCCTCTGAGATCCAAAACCTCATTAAAGGTTGTGACAATCTCGTCTCTGATCTCAGGGTACTTCTTTCCAATATTCCGAGTGAGCTGCGACCGAACGGCCGCAACATGATAGGTGTCATCGTGGACCTCGTCTCCCTGCGTGTGACGAGTGTTAAATAGCTGCCGGCGACATTCAATACCAGTCGATCACAGAAGAACAGGACAATTGCTCACATTGACAAGGGCTTCGATGAAAGACAGTTCCTCGTCTGGCGCTCTTCGTAGCTCTTCTATGTGCTTGCGATTGCTCAGAATGACCATCCAGCCATACTTGTTCGCAACCTTGAATGGCGCAGACTTGTGCTGAAACATCGTGATGGCATGCGTGAATGAGGACGGGGCATAGACTTGCCTTTTCGTATCCTTCTTGTATAACGTCTACACCGTCGATTAGGAACTTGAAACCAGCCCACCAGGAGCTAAGGAAGCTGCTGGATCCAACCGCAGGGAGTGCGTCAAGCTAGCGAAGCGAACCAAAGCTCAGCAGGGGAGTGAGTGGTCTTATTCATTTTACTGACGTTGGGACGCTGGGTCAGCTTTGCAGTGATTAAAATGGCGGCAGAAATGCCTGCGATGCCATAGGTAACACCTGAGAATTTCATCGGTAACGCTTCAAGCAGCTGGAAACCCATGGTGAGTGCAGGCCGTCTAGGTCCCCGTTACTTACACTTTCGGAGCTTATATGGCCCCTCCTAGCCCCTCCTCCCACAATCTCGCCAATCGGTCACACCGACGTCAAACTTCAAGCCCAGGCACCTCTGCCACAATGCAGTGCAGGGCGTGTCATCTGACATGCCCAGACACCGACAAGTGGGGCAACTTTGAAACCGGATTGGCAATCCGTCGAGTCATGCCTGCCAGTCATCGTGTTGTCAGTACACAGCGAATGGTCGCACAAGCGAAATGAACTGTGGGTCGTAAACCGCCCCCTGGAACTCCGAGGCAGCCCTCGGACAAGAAATATGCAGTGATGCAACCCTGCACTGGACTATCAGAGGATGAGTGCTAGATGTCGCATTGGCTAAATCTTTATCACACTCGCGCACGCAGATACGTGCTCGCATGCTCCTGAATGTTATGACGGGGGAGGACAGTGGGGGAGGACGACGGCTAGCGTGCACGTGAGCACGCATGCAATGCCGGCGGGTAGTATGGACGAGGGGGAGCACACGCACGCACGCGAAAATGACGGCGAGGACATTGGTGCACGTACTCACCTGCACGCGAACATCGGCAGAAGGGCACGACCGGATGTTCACGGCGGCATACCGATGGCGGGATGAGGGTGAGCAAGGGGCCAAGGGTAGCGAGCGCGATGTGTGGTGGCAAGGCAAGTAGCTACGCGAGGGGCCGCGAGTGTCAGCGAATGGCGGTGGGCAGTGCGTCACCGACTCGCTGAGTAGAAGTAGGGCTGCGGGTACGGGTACAGGAGCTACGCGAAAGGAGCGACGGCCAAGGTTCGCAGGGCTCAGCCCCACCTCCGTCGTTGCCATGCTCCGTTGCAGATCATTTCTCCGTCGGAGTGCGAGGGCTGTATAGATCAACTGGCTTCAAGGGTCGTAAGTAATGAGGAACTAAGCATTCGACCTGCACTCACCATTGGTTTCCAGCAGTCTCGACACCATCCGTTTTGGGGTACCCTCAGCGAGCCTGGGGATCTTCCAATTCCCAAAACCTCCTTCGGGCGTAGCCCTTGCGCTTCCTAAAACGGAACGTCGGGTAGGCTTCCAGCTGTGACAGGAGCTACTGGCGAAACCTCAGGTGTTACCTACTATGGCGCCACGGGCACAATTTGCTGTCGCCATTGTCGATGAGTCGCATCGCAATGCTGACGTTACCCACTCGTCGGACCGTATCGACAGGACCAGCGAGACTAATATATCGGGCTGGATCGTAACAGCTGGCAGATCGAGAGTTTTTGAGTGTTACGGATAAGCGGAGTCCTACATCTCTATAGCCTCGCTGGCAATTGTGTCCACCCACATTCTTCATATTCTCCGTCGACGCGCGACCGGCTTCTCAGCCCTCTTCTCGCCTCCGTTTTGGCTTCCTTGCGCTGGCGCAACGTTCCGTATCGCGACGGTAGCTCCTGCGCCTGTCATATCGTCCTCCCTGCACGTTTCCGACGGTAACCTTTTCACGGCGTCGCCACCCCCTCTGACGGCTTCGCCGACAACCTGCTGGGCTCCACCTCGGTCGTCCTGATCGAGCCTCCCTCTCCTTTTCTCAGATTATTTCCAGCATTTCAATTGAATCTCGCTTTCTTTCTAATCTCGTTTGAAATTATGCAAACGCATTCGCAACCGGTTGAACCGCCTGGTACGACTTGCCTCTCGACAACCCAAGATCCCCAACCCCTATCCCTTGGACACAAAAGGACCTTGGGAAACTCATGTTCACGATTTAGTCAATTTACATGGAACAGCAAACGCCATCCATAATACGTAAAAGTGATACCGTTCCACGCTCCAAACATGTCTAGTCCAGAATTTCGGTCAGGAGACTTGACTAAAGGAAAGACGGCCGTCTTGCAAGACCTTCAACACATCCCGGTGGTCTCCATTCAGTACTTCAAGGATGCTCTTCTCCCTAAACTCCCGAGCGTCAATATTGCCGGTATCCGTGACTCCTTAATCAAGCCCTCCCTTTGGACCAAAGATGACGGATGGGCGCGCTTTCATTCTGAGGATTTCGAGCCAAGGCAACATCCTCGTCCTGAGCCAAGCAAGGATTCTAGGCCAGAAGAAACCGTCTTTGAAGGTGTTGATAGAATCTTTGACGATGTCATCGAGGCGGCCAAGCAAGTTTCGTCGCAATTATCACCCACTCTCGAACTCGGCTCGAAATCTTCGAAATCGCCTTTGTCACATAGGCTCAATACCGCTCGCCCAGACGCTTATCTGCTTATGAAGCAGAGGAAGAGCGTACCCAAAGATTGGACTGATGACCAAGATTCTTGGGACGACATTGCCGTTTCCTTTGAGCTCAAGAAGCACTCCAATAGCACTGATCGCGTGAAGGTAGGCTTGTCTACGTCTAAACTGCACTCCAATTAACCACTATCAGAACCAACAACAGATAATATGGAACCTTCACACCATTATGCGCGAGGATCCCTGCCGTCGTTCTACCTTAGGCATCACTATCGAAAACACTGAAGTTCGCCTGTGGTTTACCTGCCGCGCGATCACAGTCGTTTCGAAACTGTTCAACCTTTTCACGGTCCGTCCTACCACCCTCCTTATGAGACAAAGTATTTACTTGCTGTTTATTTATCAAGGATGTGGATGATGTCGCCTACTTGTTTTGTTCCCTGGCTTTTGCCAGTGACGTCGAGCTTGGGTGGGATCCAACCATACAACGTGTGGTAGTTGGGAAAGAAACTCAGTACGATATCACTTTCAAGAGTCCACCCTGTGTGTATCGAGCAGTCAAGGTCCTCGTGGATTTCGGAGCCGATGCACTGACGGGCAGGGGCACACGGGTTTTCAAGGCTTATGATACGAAGAAATCCTCACCAACCGAGGATGATTACGTTGCAATCAAGGATGCCTGGCGAGACCATGATCGACTACGGGAGGATCAGATCCTTGACAAGATTTTCGCAGCAATAGCCGAGAGTAATCCAGATAATCCAGACGCGGTGGGGGACGCGAGGAAGTACTTTCTGCCAGTCCTTCAAGCGGAGGATGTCATGATCGATGACAAGACTGACAACACGCTATGGTTGTTCCATGACCGTAAAGTGCCTGATGACTGTCCATGGTGGGACATGTGTCCGGAGAAGGATCCCAGTCGTTGCTCACACTTGCCTAGTACCAGGCACATGCCTTTGGCACCATGGCGGGAGGGGATGCGAGTGCGCCTAAGAAACAAGGCCAGAAGAATCTATCGCAAAATCCACTTCCGCATGGTTTTTGCCGAAGTTGGCGTACCAATATTCAACTTGACGTCGCTTGGTGATGTGTTAGAAACCCTTGAGCATGCATTGAAAGGTTCGCCGTTATTGTTTTCCTATTACTTCCCCTTCATTGCTTCTTGTACAGGGTTACAGTTCATGCACTGGGCTGGTTGGGTTCATCGTGATGTTAGCGCTGGAAATGTGCTGCGCTGTGGTAGTCAAGGGAAGATCGTGGACCTAGAGTATGCAAAGGCACTGAACTCCACTGACGAAAGCCATGATGTTCGGACTGTAAGCTTCTCTTGACTAGCTGGTGTTGTATGTGTCTAATTCCCTACGTCTTCGAGGGGACGGCTAACTTCATGGCCTGTGAGGTCGAAGGGCAGCAATACCTATTTTTCAAGCCTAAATCCGTATCTGTGGATGGTCCCAGGCCGTTTCATTATAATCCATTGCATGACCTCGAATCGTGGTGGTGGATCCTAAATTGGGTTCTTCACTTTCATGTGGATAGCGATTCACAAACACTTCCTCCTGACCATGATGCTACTTATCAGAAGCATTTTCCTGGCCTTGCCCTCGCTCCAGGAACAACACGTTATAATGTCCTACATGCTCAGATGTCGGCGGCAATATTCCCACCACCCTTTCACACTACTGTGAGATGGCTTGAGGGTATGCGCATGACCCTCGTCGAATGTTATGAAGAAGCTGAACAATCTCTCCCTGCGGAATACCAAGAGCCCAGTGCGAAATTATGTCAACACATGTTGGAATTAATACAAGGGGCAAGGGACTCGGAAGCAGTGAAGCCTGTGACACTCAAGCCTTCACACCACGTCTGGGAGCACCAGGCTCAGGATGACTCGTTGCCGACAGCTAAACGAAGGAAAGAAGAGTAATTTTGTTATCAGATTAGTTATATGAGTGTCGGAGGTTTCGAGTACGCCTAGCCCTGGTATGTAGTACATCATGATAATGGCATTCTTGAAGGCTTGAAGCTTGAAGAGTCGAGGGATGCATGTGATTCGCACCAAGGATGGTTGTCCCTCTAACTCCAGTGTCTGGCGGTGACCTTGTCAGCAAATAGTGACTGCTTTTGGCGGATGCATCAGAGCGGGACCTGACGCGCTGACACCTATACACGGACATTGGACACCCTTCTTTCCCTCCTCTGCTGCTCCAAACGTGAAAGACCCGACACCCCCTTGGGGTTCGTTCGTCCCTTCCTCCTCTGCATCTTCGACTTTTAGTTTTCCATTTTTTTGGATGCCACGGGTGACGTCTCGGACCGGGTTGATGCAGGACCGTTTTGGGGTGAAACTGGGTACCAGTAAACCTGTTCATGATAAATCGATCATGGCCAGTAGTAGTAGTCTCCCTAAGCCAGATCGACTCAATAGTCGTTCTAATCATAGATCAATCGCTCATGCCGCGATCATCCCCGATTTCTGTACTGCCACATCCCAGTCCGTAGCAATGCAAGTACTTCCCATGTAATAGCAAAACGCTTAGTGTCCACTGTTGCTCTCTGCGTATCCAGCCTCTAAATGCGACTTTGAGCCATGTCAGATGAACAGGAAACGAGTATGCTCGAGAAGAACAGTCTTGAGCGGTGCCCGATACTCAACTCTGCATTCTATCAGTGGCAGGATACCTTTCGTGTCGATCCTCCTGCAAGCCACCTCCACGCCAGACCCCACCCGTCCCTGAGCGATCCGCATGAAGATACAAAAGTGACTCTTGTCCGGTAAAAGACAACCCATGTCGAGATCCCTAGCATCCAACGATTTATCGAATTGGAAGTCTACCACGCCCACCGCATGCGAATGTTCCTGGTTGGGTTCGTCTTGGGGGCTACATACAAATCGACCGACTATCGTCAGGTTCCGTTCCAGGTCGGCATCCATTGGCTGAAGTTGGTAGTGAGGGGTTTCTGCGGAAGGGATAACTCGCACTCGTATGACAAGTAACTTGAGCTGGATACCGCGCTTTTGAATGGCGTAATCGTGGTCACAGTAAGGCCTGGAAACGACTGCTTGGTAGGACGCCGGAGAGTAAGGTAAGGCCATGGAATATCGGGAACATGGCCCGGCCCAAGCAAAGAAGCTTGGATCACCGGAGCGCTGTGCGATGGCTTCGAGTAGTCTCTGGAAAGCCCTTTCTCCCTCACCATATGCGATTGGCATCATGATGTCGAAGATTCCCAGAAGGGAGTAAGCCATATCTTCGATACGAGTTGTTTTTCGTTTTGATGCCCACCGCATCTTCGTGGACACCATGAGATGTGGTGACCTCGAATTGAAGGCTCGAATGTTGACAAAGTAGATGTGAGTGACTTTGCTGATGGAGCGAAGCATGAAGTCGCTGAGTTTGTCGTTGGGAAAAGGAAAGTCGTTGCCTCCTCGCACATCCTTCGCCTTTGGACAGACCGGACTCCAGTCCTTGCCATACATTCTGATTCTTTCCGGCGCTAGAAGTTCCTGTAACGTCCACCCCCTCGTAAACCAGGGTTCCCGAGCAAAGTCCTTGACAGAGGAAGACTTGGCGAGATACACGATGCACACGAATGCATCTCTGTACCACCGATACATCGACCGTATTGCCTCCTCCAATTCCGAGCTGCTCTCCTTGTTGATGCAACAGGTATCTGACCACACGTACTCGCAGCCGTACTCTTTTGCCTTTTCGCAGAAACGCAGCAGTTTCTCATATCCCAAGCCCCCTGGGGTGGGTCGTTGGCCGTGAACTTTGCTCGTCATGTCCCTGAATTCCGGCTCTTCTTCACCCCAGCGATGCGAGAATATAGCGTATTTGAGAAGCTGCTTGATGTCGTCCTACGTCGAGCCATAACTTTGATCAGAATTCGAGAAGCATGAATGTGAAACACATCGAATGACCTTGCAATTTTTCCGTAATTCCGCTTCACCAGCGGACTCCATGGTATCCCTCGCCTTCCCCAAGTCAATGCTCATGGTGCCTAAGAGTGACCGGAAGATCTTCCAAAGCTCGGCTCGGCTGCAGAGTCTCATATCACTGATACGGACGAGGTATTGCGGCAAGTCATTGTAGACACATTCGTCATAACATTCGAGGTGCAGCTCGCGCAGCGACGACTTGGATAAGCGGCTATCGGTGTTTTCTGATCCGACGACTTCGGGCTCCTCCGATAAGAAATGTGGCTGAGGCGATGATGATTGTGGGGAACCATTAGGCAGCCTGCGATTTGGCATACCGGGCGTATAGCAGACCGGGGTGCGGTCTGACGGTGTGATAGAAACCAAGCACCTTTGGCTTCCTGTGGCCTGACGTGTCTTGGCACCACGATCATAGAGCACCGGCCCGGCGGTTTTGGGATTCCTTTCGTGGAGTTCTCTTCACATGCTTGCAGCGAAGGATGTTTGTCAAGAGGCTATCAGCATTGAAGCGGGTTGGGGCGGAGCGAGCGCCTTGCGGCCGCATCCGAAGACTCAAATAACCGAGCGTAGGCGGCGAGGCTACATTGTACTTGCTAGAATTCAAGAATACATAAACATACACGTTACTAGC
>JBBPKY010000882.1:0-12508 GCA_038089495.1 Xerocomellus dryophilus
TCCTACGTCGTCGTCGGCGCCTACAGATTATGCACAGACAGATCGCTCTACAAACCTGCCTGGGACAAGTGCAAGCATGGCGCGCGCCGAGGTCTGATTGTCGGGTTCGTATGGGTGCGTCCTAGTATCATCTGCACGGCGCTCAGTTTGTCCGACACGTTCCCAAGACATGTCTGACATACAGGATCCAAAGGCACATCATACGGTCTCTCCTTAACAACCCTTCTTCTCTCTTCTCTCTCAGCTACATCACTCGCCTCGAACAGACCGCTTCGGACCTCTCGGGGGAGACCTTCCTCGGGGTCAACTTGCCATTCAATGTGTCCGCTTGTACGTTCCCCGTGTCCCGCTTGTTCACCTGGTGCAGCATCTCCTAATGCTGCTTTCGTCAGACATGGCAATTCTGCTTCTTGGAGCCCAAGTCACGACTATCATCACCTTCTTCCTCTCTCGGAACATCCGCATCGCCCGCCAACGCGCGTGGGATCAGACGGTCGCCTCTCGCGGCAAGGGTCCTGACTTTTGGAAGCCATACGTGGAGGAATGGGACGTACCGCCCATCGTCAACGAAAGCTTCGGCGCGCGCGTGAGCAGTAAGATGGGCATATGGGCGGTTGGCGTGGTCATCAAGAAAGGTGAGTGTATGCGTGCACGCCATGGAATGCTATGGTGATATACGATATTTTCAGTGCTGCTCCTTCCGCTGTCCTTGTATCCATTCGTGGGGACGTTCGCAGCAGCAGGATTTAAAGCTATGTGGACAGCACAGGATCTCCACAAACCGGTGAGCCCATCCCATCTTCCTCCTACTATCACTGCCCTAATCCGCACCGTATCCATAAAGTATTTTAAAGCGAAAAAGATGACACCCCATGAGATCGCAGTGTTCATCGAGGAGCGAAAGTGGGACTACCGATGTGCGTGTTCACCGAGGACGGCTGAAAATACCATTTACGCTCTGATACAAACGTCTTTAGTGTTTGGCTTTGCTGCTGCGTTGCTGGAAGGCATCCCGGTCGTTGGGCTCGCGTTTACAGTCTCTAACAGGATCGGCGCGGCCATGTGGGCACACGGTACGTTTCCCTGTCATCGTTCATTCGTGTAGACAGCGATCACTGGGATTCTAGACGATGCACTGACGTTGATGATCTAGATCTGGAAAAACGACAGCACTATATCGCCGAACGAAAACAATCGGGTGATCGAGAGAGTGGGAAAGTGGGTGAGAGACTGAAGGAAAGTTGAATGGATCAAACCATTCAGAATTTGTTGCAAAACCCGTTACGATGAGTTCCGGATTGTGTACGCTACATGACGGCCCCAGCCCGGTCGGATGGTCGGATACCTCCATACATGTTCAAGATTTTCTACAATGAAATATAATCCATCAGCACATCAGCGTTCGCGACGTCGCAAGACGATATACTAGCTGCCTATGCACGTTCCAGTATGGATCAACACAGTTCCTCGATCGACGCTTTCGATAGGCACCAATAATACAGTCCTTCGTGTCTACATTTGGTGTTAATTGCCCTTTCAATCTACGAGCATGTCGAACATCGACCCCCCCAAACGAGATGGGGAACAAGGTTTCGTTCCTTGCCTTGTTCCCAGCAGCGATACAGCCGCAAGCACAGAATCATCAGAACAGAAGCGTTGATCCTCTGGCCTTACCAGTACACCACGCCCGATCGCTGCCTCTCTGGGGGCTCGGTCTCCGGCGGGTGCATCGTATATCTGAGCACGCGTCTGTCGAAAATGAACAGCAGATTCGCCTTAAGATTCTGTCGGCTACCGGCCGTACCATCGCAAGTCACGTCGTGCTTGAGGTGAGCTCTCGAACGGCCACACGACTTGTCTGAAGTGCATGCACCAAAAGTAATCTGCAGTAACTTTGTGAGTGTAAAGTAATTACGAGTTCACATTCCAACTTGAGACAACATCATGAAGTGAGTGCCATGAGACCAATCTGAAGTAGATTCACATTTCACTTGGAACGTTTGTCCCCGCTACCAGGCTTTGTGGTGGAAACTCCGCCGATCCACTGTTAGTGCCATGAAATTAGGTATCAGCTATGGATAACTAAAGAGTAGCCCAGATGGAGTCCTGGTCATCATACGTACATCCTGCGTTCTTGCGGTGTTCTGGTGCGGCCCATCCGCTGACTTTTTCGGATCACTATGAGGTGAGTTTTGGGGATGAGGCTTTGTGGATGCGGGTTTGTTTGCCTTTGCATCAATGTTAGGCTAGTAAGAACGGATGACAGTTGAATATACACTTACTGTGGTATCAGGAGGGTGCTGTACCCCCATGGTCAGAGTCGATGCCTGGCAAGCGCCCACAACGCACGGGCCTCTTGTGACTCGGCAAAATCCGCCCCGGATACCCTTGCGTCGCCCACGTACTGGCTCCATACCTTGGGACATCAAGCTTCGTCGACCACTCGACCCTCAGGCCTGCCCAAGTAATGCGGCGAGTTTTCTCGTTCTTCCAGTTGTTACTTTCTGCCATGCGAAGAGCGCTTTCCCCCTCCCGTGCGGTTTTACTTTTGATCCGCATTGTAGCTGCGTTGAAGCGGTTCGTACGCCGCTGTTTCAAATCACTCGAGTCTCCTCGGTCCGGAGATTCTACTTCATCCCGGCCCTCGGAATCGCGCAGTACAACTACACAACAGCATATCCAAAGCGCTCAAGCTCCAGACCGTTGCATGCCCTCGTGCCTACCAACCGGACTCCATGCACGACAGGACACACTACCACTGTCTTCGGTTGTACCTCACACTTTGCCCATACCGTTTGCGCCAGGATGGTTCCAGAGATATGAGCACCGTCGGCCTGTGTACGTCATATCACAACTATGCTAAACATTGATCGTATCAGCTGAGATCCACTACGCGCTCCGTGAAGCGAGAAAAAGCCGAACAAAGAAAAGATCAAAGCTGGTCAAATGAATTTCGTAGAGTATACACCGATCTCGTATTAGTTGAGACTGTACTGAAAAATGTCATTCTAGGGACGTACCCGACTATTGGGAGCGGGTGGTTCATCCTGAGGGTGCGCGGTATTATTTTAATGCACACAAGGTCTGAATAATGCAGTTGCTATTCTTCCCTATTTCAGGACTTATCTTGAATTTAGAATGTCTTCACAGACATTAGCCTCACACAGCTTGGTGACCTAGGTGAATTGAATGCATGCATTCATTTCTTAAGGGCAAAAGAGAGCCAACTTTTGTCAATTTCTACCTTTCAAAAATATCCTACCCAGTTGGTCATACAGCTTGTGGATACTGACCAATGGGTTTACTATTTCGTGAACCATGACACCCATGCAATTTTCTGGGTTGAGGATTTTGATCTTGCTGGACTTATGCCACAGAATATCCTTGGTGTAACTGAAAATAGTCATATCAGTGAGTTATAACATTGATTTTAATGTCTTTCCTCTGATGTATATGTGAAAGTGTATGCTATTGAAGGACAATACTGGTATGATAGTTTCATAATATCTAAATTATCAGTATCATTATTTTGGTAGGTGTCATTGTGAACAATACCCCACTTCTGTCCCCTTACTGCAGGAACATGTCACAGAAATGTGGGGTACAGTGGCATATGCATTTATAGGTTTGATCAAACTTGCTTTATATTTAAAAACACTGAATCAAGAGTTCATCAGATAGCATTACATCTATAGCACCACTTTGCCCTTTTAGTCAGGATGAACTGATTAAAATCCTTGGACTGATGCCCTATCTACAGGGTAATTGACTTTTTTGTGTGTGCTAACTATATAATGCTAATGCAGTATTTTATAGCAAGGGCATGTGCAACTGATGGCCATGCTGTATGGATTTTAGGTATGCATTGTCTTTTCCTACTGGTTCTGCATGTTAATACTTGGTCAGCTCGAGCAATGAGAGTGATAGGTTGGTCATTGATTTTTTATGCTGGAAGTTCTTGTTTCTCTTATTCTTGTCCCAGCACGTGCAAAATTTTATCACTTCTATGGGCAACCAGGAGCCCGTTTGGAGGCAGACATGTCTGTCTATACACAGCAAGGAGATCATGAGGATAAAAGTCATGTCTTCCATTTCTTGGACTTTCTTCTCTGTTTTGCTCTAGCTTCACATGTTCAAGAGCTAAAGTCCATTTGGGTTGATGATATTATCAACTATGCAAGATGGAGCAAGTTTGCCTCCAATCTTATAGCTAGGTGGAATGGTTTCACAATATATGTGAGTTATCTTACTATTGTGACATTGTACTTGAAAAAGTGTTCTTCAGTCTACAGTGATGTTGGCTGTTGATGTCAGCTTGCTAGCTGTTCCAGCTGTGAACAAAGGAGATGTTAACTCACAGTCAGTGGCCATAGTGGCCACATACATGTCATTGTTGTGTGTCATTGGCTCTTTGGTTTCCTCAGTTCTCCTTGCAAGACAAATTAGTGCAATGGATACTTCAGCTGAAGCAGTATGCACTTCTTGCTATTTATATACTATGTCTAATGCTAATAAATATCCCTCAGGCAGAATTCATGCACAAAATGACTCATTGGAGAGGGGGGACTATCATTCTTGGTATAAGCTTTTGTTTGCCCTATGCACTTTTAATCTGGGCGTCAGTTTGATTTAATTTGCTTATACTTGTTATTGTACTGATCATTTGATATAGGATGCTTTGCTTTGCCTTGGCATTAATCTATGTCATCTTCCAAACAACAGATACAGCCTCACTAAGCATTATGACACTTGGTACTGTCATGGTTACAAGTGTCATATCACTGCCAATATGGTGGGGAAGAGACTATGGAAGCTATAACAGGTGGTTTTCAATTCTGAGATGCCAGATCTCAGTAGAGTAGCACTGGGCAACAGGATCAAGTATAAATTCACAAGTGTTGTACTGCAAATATCTAGATTCCCTTATGCATCCCTTTGGACCACTTGTACACTGGAGAACACATACCTAAATGACTCTGGTTTACATTGAGTGAAAATATGGACCATGAGACTCAAGGAGAGAGATGAAAGCCCTACCACAGTGCGAGCTGCACAGGCCCGAGGAAGCCCCCTTCCCCAAACTGCTCTCCGATGCTCTCCAGAATCATGAGCACAAAAACTCGGGTGCAGCGATCTATCATTGCGACTGTCTAGGGTATATTTGGCTGGAGGGGGTAGCCGACACCCCGCCTTCTGTAAACAGAGCTCACTTTTGCACGGGAATCTGAAGACGGTGTCATAAAAAGTCGTCAGGGGGAATGTGAGCCAGGTAGACGGCTCAAACTCGGATATCATTTAGCATGTCCATTTCGTACACATCTAGCGAAAAAGGGTCATGACTGAAGGGCTCATAGATGTCCGAATCCGGATCCGACCCATAGACCGCATCTGTGTTTCGGTATTTCGTCTCCAGCGGGATAGACAATACCAATCGGATCAAAGGCTTATCGTGATAAAGGGGTGTCGTCCCGGAATATCCTCGTAGCCCGGCAAATGCTACTCTCTGTCTGTGCCTTTGCTACGCCCCCGATTGATACGGATTGACTGTTTGTAAGTACCTGGCAGTAAGTCTGACGAACACAACACGTGGATAAAAGGGGAGGACGTGGACGTACAACGGAGTATAAGGACTCTCATAGATATCGTCTTCCCGTACTACCCGGGTGTCTTTGTAAAGAGGAAACAACGCATCGACGTCGGGTTTGAGGACTTTCGGCCATGGCAAACCTGACGATCATGTGATCAATTGTCACGAGCGCGTGAGGTGTCCGCAAACACTCACTTCCACGCTGGACTCATCGCGTTTGAGGACATTCGGCCATCATGATGGTAAACCTGATGGCGTGATAGGAGCGTGAGGTGTCTGCAAACACTCACTTCCACGCCCTCGATTCAGTCCCTCCTCCACGCGTATGTTTCCCCATTGCAGCACATAATCAACTCTTTGAACACGTGAACTCGACCATGTCCTGGCATCCACACCTATCAAATCCGTGAGATGACGAGCAAACGGTCTGAAAGCACTCAAAGCTCACCGGTCATGACGAGATGAAACTTGTCCAACAGCTCGAACACCACTTCTGGGGTGTTGGGAAACATGTCGTAGGCCTGTCAAAATAATCCAAGGTGCGTGATATGACTTGACAGAGAGAGCCAAGGACGTCCTCACTCACTTTGGATGCTTTACCAGTAAATGCTTCGCACTCGACAGTTAGGGCTCCCTCGGAGAAAAAAGCGAGCCACATTTCCAAGAACTGGGGCCAGGAGGATGCAGCCAGCGTACGGTTTACTTCTCACACATGATCCATGGTTGAAACTGGCCCTCCTCTACCATGTCGGTGGTCCCGAACCATCCTATGTGAATCCAAGGGGGCCGTCTCTTTGTAGCGCAGGCCAGGTGGTTACTTTTCTGGATGGGTCAGCCCACACTCGTCCCACCATGTCTGATCGCCAACTGTCAGCGTCACCGGTACGCGTACCAAACGAATATGGCCCTCGAGGCTCGAGAAAGTCAACGGACCTACGTAGAATAGCTGAATAGCAACAAGTGAGCAAAAATTCACGTCCATCATCGTGCAGAAACAAGAGTCCGAGTCCGTACTGATCCATAATCTGACAGCATACATCATAGATGAGCGACAGGCGTCAAGATCGCAATCACACCGCAGTCTTATTTCTTTATCCCGGCGGGCCATGACGGTGGTTTTTCATCTGCTTTCGTCCCACCGATGAACTGGTCATGGAATCAGACGTCAGTCGTGCACAACCGACGAGGTGGGATCATCATACTCACACTCTTCACTCTTGGGGTCCTATCCTGTGACTCTGGCTCTTCCCAATCAAAATGAGCTCCCGCCCCAGGGCGAGGTTTGCGGCAGTAAGTGGATACGTATGATGGTCGGCGAGAATATGATGCAGATCTATGGTGGTGAAATGATGGTATAGGTGTTATATAGTGGTGGGCCGAATATGGTGGTTCAGATGAACATGGTAGCTCTTGCAAATCACTGGCATCTACAACCAGAGCTTCCTGCGCATCGATATCGATAGAAGAAGTGGGCGACTTGAAATTATACCAATTACGCGCTACATTATGAGATTGCACACACACTTCGATGGACATGCATACCTCCGGGTCGGGACCATCCCAATGTTCATCATGGCGAGCTGGATACGACTCTTCCTTTCCACCGTGACTGAGAGTCTCACGGGGGACGCAGCGCCTGGTATCATCCACATCTACAACTTCCTGCCAGCGTGCACCCGAGTCGTCGTTGGTTAGGGACGGGCGACCCAAACGATACTGATCACTCACCGCGTTCCGAGATTTTCGTAGCAGTTTACGTCGAAGGCGGTTCAGATGACTGCCCATGGTCAGTGCGATTGTGGTCAGGTATTGAGCGATACAGCAAACAGTGGTGAACTTGAACGGAGACTCGGAACCCGGGCATCATTGGCGCCGCCAACCTGTACAGGAAATGACCTTTAGCGGCTAGTTGCAATTCTTTGACATTCCATTGGCAGATGCTGCTTGTGCGCGGCTGTTTGTGTTGGAGAGCAAAGCCAGTACGTATGTACGTACCAAGCAAGTACCAAGTCTTCGTTAGCAGGTTTCCTTTTCAGGACATCGCGGTGCAGCGCACCATCAAGTTTGCCTTTGTGTATCGAATCGAGGCGTTGATTCCATGTCTGATCCGGGTGACCCCCAGCATGTAACACCAAGCTTAGGCTCTCGGTGTGTTGCGAGAAACGGGGCCCGGGCCGAGATGTATCCACCCACATTGTCTTTTCCGTTCCAAGTGTTGCCGTGCTGCTAACACTCAAAAGACTCAACCGAACAACTCTTGGGCATAAACTACAAGGTCTAACGCGCGTTTACAACGAAAAAATGATTACAATAACGATCCCCTCCTTCAAATACCGCCCCCACCCAAGATATACTCTATCGCAGCGTGCACGTTGCCGCCCGTCGCAAGAAGGGCACGGACGTTTTGAGCTGCGTTGGAGAAACCCATATCATTTAGTTGCTGGTTAAAGAAAGCACAATGAGATGGCGGAATGATATATACGGGCCGCATCGGACGGACCTGAAGCTGTACTTGGAACCGTTCTTCTGGTGGTCTGGAATCCGCGGGGGCAGCGGCGGGCGGGGCACCAAAGGGACCCAGACCGCCACCGCCAACCCCACCGAAGCCACCGAGACCACCTCCGAAGGCGCCTCCACTCAGGAGAGCCTGGAGCAGTGCAGGATTAGGCGCGGCACCCACGCCAGCTGCACCGGGTTGCGTTGTCACGGGAGGCGAGGTGGGGTTGGTAGCCCCAGTGCCGGCCGCGCTAGAGGGGACCCCAGGGGCTGGGAATGCGCCTGGAGCAGTCCCTAGGGCGCCGCCGCCAAGCCCAGCGCCGCGCATCATCGCCGACATCTGCATCATGGTACGCAGGGTCTCGGGGTTCGACCTGAATGGATAGGTCAGCATTCGAGGCGCCATCGATGGAAGCGCAAGGAGACGGACACCATTTGCCTAAACTGCTCGCTTTGGAAGAGCTCGCGGATTTGGGGTCCCATCGAGGCGAGTTGTGGATTGTGCGCGATAATCTGTTCGAGGATGGCGGGGTTGGACATGAGGGAAGACATGTGCTGTAGGAACTCGGGTGATTGTGCCATGTTCTGAAACTGGGAGCAAGGACGTCAGTCGATCGTGGATGAGCTACACTGGGGGACGGACCATGTTGGGGTCGTTTTGGTTTACACCCATTTCGGAGAAGGGGTTGAAGCCAGCCATGAGACCGTGGCCCATGTAGCTGTTGAGGAGGGTGAGGGGATCGGAGGGGCTCTGGCCTGCCTGCATTGTGGGGATTTGCTGAGATGGTGGGGCGGACGAGGAGCCAGAAGGGGGCGCCGTGCGTGCGGAGCCCTTGACCATGTGGATAGTATGTGAGGACTGGATCTTGTACACGGACAACGGGTCTTCATCCTGGGCGAGGGAGAGGTGAGTGGGACGTGGCGAGACGAAACATCGGTACCTTGAGCACTCTGCCTGGGGGGGGATGAGAGACGAGATGTGGGGATGCGAGGGACGAACCTGAGTAGATCAGCCGCTGTCGATCTGCCTCGACGTCCGACTGTTCGGCGATGGCGCGCTTGAGGTCGAGGACGGACTTGTCTGGGCTGATCGATAGCTGGATCTTGAGCTCGCTGGGGCCTGGGGAGGGGGTCAGCGGGGAAGGGGAGCAAGGGGGGGCGGGGTACCCTTGATGTGGATGTGAATTTCATTGTCGGCCATGGTGAGGCGGAGACAAGCACGGGTCGACACAGCCACGCGCACCATGTCCTGCGACGACTGCTTCAAGACCGTCGCCCACAGCGGCACCCCGGCCGGACGCACCGAGACCATCGCCGGCGTCCCGACCTACGTCTCCGGCGCACCCAGCAACAACATCCTCCTCTTCTTCGCCGACGTATTCGGCCCCTTCTACCTCAACAGCCAGCTCGTCCAGGACTGGTTTGCAGCCCACGGTATCCTCCTTGCATGCACCCGACGGGACCGTTGACGCGGACACAGGCTACACCGTCCTCGGCCTCGACTACCTCTTTGGCGACAGATTCGAGATCCTCATGAAACAGCCAGACTTCGTCCGCGAAACCTGGCGTGACAAGGTCGTCGCTCAAGCGCGCGAGTGCACCCCAAGGTGGGTCGAGGCGGTCAGACAGCGCTACGGTCAGAGTCCCCCTCCGCCCCGTGTATGCGCTGACGTTGGACCAGGTACGGCCGACGTCAAGTACTTTGCAGTCGGTACGCCGTCTCTCGCTTCTTCGTCCTTCCACTCACATCGCGCAGGGTACTGTTTCGGGGCACCCTACGTCTTTTCCCTCGCAAACGACCCGACCTTCAATCTCGCAGCGGGTGCGTCTTACCTCGGATCCTGGCGCTGTCCTGACCCATCCTCAGGCGCCGTCGCACATCCCTCCGACATGTACGATCGGGCGACGAAACAGCTCAAAGCAGGCTTCGTCGAGAACTGTGTGGGTCAGTGAACACACTCTGATCCCAAAAGACACTCCTGATGACCTATCGCAGCGCCGATCGCCTTTAGCTGTGCAGGTGAACGATGGTTCGCATCTCGCTCGTCCATGATATCTAAACATATGTCTAGAAATTGACGCGGCCTTCCCCATCGAGGCGCGCCGTCAGGCAGAAGACATCCTCGTCAAGAACAAGGCGCACTACTACTTCCAGATCTTTAGTGGCGCCTCTCACGGGTTCGGCGCGCGTGGTGATCCCGCCGACGATGCCCAGCGTGCGTCCAACCTTTTTCTACGACGCATACACCTACCCCTCACTTTAACAGGCTTTGCGAAGGAAGAGTGCGCGCGCGGATTCTTGCACTGGTTCAACAGGTTCGCAGCGTAATCACACTCGAAGGAAGGATTGTTTGTCATCATCATCGAAATGTACAATAAGCACATTGTTGACTGTAGCGCGATCGGTCAGAACGAGACACATCGTCATCGCGTCATCACCAGCGGAAGCAGTTGCCCGCAGTCGTCCATATGATGTGCGCCACACACCGTCTGTGATGAATCACGTGCATGCCGTGTACTAGTAGGTGGCGACTTGTGCGGCGCTCCATCATGATGACTGTTCCGGCATCAGCAGGTCAGACCGAAATTGAGAGCCTGCGTAGGCATGACCAAGATCCCGTAAAGCCGCGGGAGTCAGTCCTCGAGATAAAAACCCGGTCGTCATCACCAGCAGGTCGACACCCAAAGCTACACCACCATGTCCACAACGCTCGCAGGTCCCCCCAGCTCATGCTGCTTTACTGGATTCAAACACACCGGCGACCCTGAAGGGGGCGTCGAACCCTTCGGCGGGCTCGACACCTACATCGCCGAACCGCCCGCAGCTGCAGTCGGATCACACAAGAAAGTCCTGTTGTTCCTGTCGGACGTTTTTGGACCGCTCTTCATCAACAACAAACTGTTGCAAGACTATTTCGCCTCGTCCGGTACGTCTCGATCGTTTATCGTCGTTGGGCGGGTACTGAGTTGGGGGTGGCCAGGATTCATCGTGCTTGGACCCGACTATCTTTTTGGAGAAAACATCCGGGACTTGCCAGAGGACCGCGACAAGGCTGCCTGGGCTGACGAGGCACTCGCCAGAGCGGTCGCGGCCTTCCCAAAGTGGTTTGACGCCGTCAAGGCAAAGTACGGTGAGAAAACGCACCGTCCCTCCTCCCTCTGATGTTCATCGTCGTCCGTAGGCACCGAGACGACAAAGTACACCGCAGTCGGTACGTGTCCCATAACCCCAACAAACCGAGCCTCGGCTGAACAGACATTTGCTTGCCAGGGTACTGCTTCGGCGCACCGTTCGTGCTCGATCTGGCCGCAGAAGGATCCATCGTCGCGGATAACGTCGTTCTTCCACGGTCCCTCTTTTCTCCCCACTCAACGCGCGCACGTCCTCGCAGGTGCGGTCGCCCACCCTGCCTTCCTCAAAGAAAGCCACTTTGAAAAGATCACCCGTACGTTCCACCCCTTGCATCCTTTCATCGCGGTGGGCTCACAGCCCCACGACAGGCCCCCTCCTCCTATCCTGCTCGGGTGAGTGCCAACCAAGGCGTTACTTTCAACACCCGGTTGAGCTGACCTTTTTCGCGTGACAGAGGTCGACTTTACGTTCCCCCTCGAGGCGCGACGTCGTGCGGAAGACATCTTGGTGCGCAACAAGTCGAGCTACTTTTTCCAAGTATTTTCGGGCGTCTCCCACGGGTTCGCTGTACGCTGCGACCTGAACGTACCCCATGAACGTACGTCTCTCCCGCGTCTAGAGTCTGGTTTCGGATGCTCACTTGTTTGTCCCTTTTTTTGGGGTGGGCCTTGGACAGGGTGGGCAAAGGAGGAAAGTGCTCGTGGGATCAAGGAGTGGTTCGTCCGGTTTTCGGCGTGACGCGCGATCGTGTGAGGTGAACGAGGGGTGTTGCAATATGTATTCGGAAATGACCATAAATACATGGAGTGGCCGGAATAGTTGGTGAACATGACCAAGGTGGACAAGGCGCAATGGTGTCAGCGTCGACGACTGCGCACACTCGATCGGGTAGAATATAGGGATTTCGATGCGACGATGGGGTGGCAATCGCCTTTCAGGGGCAATCCGGCAATCCACATCGCCGGTAACCGGTACGACATCCGGACTTGCGTCATCTCAATTCCCTCTATTACCAGTGCAAGACTCTCGTGTCCTCCATGGGCGCCGTAAACGTTCGGGACGGGAGGCTGTACCGTTCTCCGACGCTTCGAGAACAGACTCTTGGCGAGGACGAAACGCCAAAGCTGCGCATCTAGGATCGTTGTAAACAAAATCTGTCGCGTCCGTGTCGAGAGGACACAGGAGCTTGGGCATCGCCGCGAGTGCGGGGAGATATGTAACGCATATGGAGCATGGGTCGCCTCGGGCTTCTGGTGCCCCGCCCAGACGCGCCCACCGCCTCGCTTGAACAG
>JBBPKY010000883.1:0-12503 GCA_038089495.1 Xerocomellus dryophilus
CTTGGTCGTCTTGTCTGTCCTCGAGGGGCTCTTCCAGAGGACAATTCAAACCCGCCCACGTCATTCCTGTGAATTGATCCCGCTTGGTATCTTTATTTTTATCTCACCTGGAATGCTGGAGCGATTCGGCTATGTCATCATCGGGGCACTCGGAGAGACTCGGGACAGTGCGGATCCAAAATATTTTCGCACGTCATGCTCACGTGACAAGGTTCAATGTGTGGCTGTGCACACCTCAAATCGCCCCTATATTCTATCGGTATCTGCCAGCCTACCCACTTTATGCGCTCGAGCGATGCCCGCGGCCGACCGGCCGACCATGCCTCACCAACACTCGCCATTCACATCGAATTATTTAGGTGATTCCACCTGACGCAGCGTAGGGTGGTTGAAGGACTTGAAGGTGGTCGAGGCCACGAGGTGAATCATTGAGTTGCTTCCCGTGAACAAGTTGGTCTGACAGCGCCTACATGTCGCCGTCGTTCAGGTCTACATCGCTCGTGGTTCTCCAGTGTCGTTCACGATCGTACCTGGGTGCTCGGTTCGATTGTTCGCACCAAAGGAATAACGTTTCTCAAGTTACCTACTTTACTTGTGGTCATGGATATGCTTTCAGTGGCGAAACCTCCAAACAAAAATGTACCCTGAACGCACACACGAACTTGATCAGGTACAGGTCTACATGGAATTAGACAAGTGGTGTTGAACATATGTACACTCGGGTATCACAGCGCTTTACACAACACGTAGGAGAGCAAGGTATGGCAAGAACACAGACATCGAACAGATGGACGATCAACACACGAGCAAGCGTGTAGACAGACACGGGACGACATCTTACACCACCGACAGTACCACCGACTCGAACTTGTTCGCCCAGTCATCACGACGCGTTTCGAGCTCTTTCGTCGATTCAATCTATCACAGGGTGAGTCGACGGCGAGAGTAGGGGACGACTAGCGAGCGGGACGGTGGTGACTTACAGCGTCAGGAACGTGAGCGTGGGCTGATGCCAGGCAAAGACGCGGACGTTTGCCAGGGCTGAACTGGAACAGCGGCGTCCACGCTGGGTTTGTCGGGAGAGTGAACCACTAGCAATCGCATCAAGGTGAGAACATGGACTCGGACAGAGCCCGATCGCTGGGTTTACGATCCATCCATCTGTCAGCGCTCAAAGTAAGTTCCAGGAAGCCCGTTTTGCTCTCGTATACCCGGTGAACCTTTTTACTACGTGCCGCACGCGGGATCAGGACGACGTGTGTGGACGTCCTGATTCAATGCCCCGTGCCTCAAGTCACTGCAGACTCTTTTTCGTCAAGAAGCTCGTCAGTCGGAAGAAAATCGAGGGTACGTCCATATGTAGTGGGAGGGGTCACCGACCAGTCCGTCTCCCATCATCGTAGCAGACACCGACGGTCATTCTCAGACACTCAGATGACCCAGGCGACTTGGATCCCGAAGGTAAATGTCGGGGACGGCATGAAGCTGTTCGACGCGATACCGTCGAGGAAGGTGCGGACCTCTCTCAAGATGTGGTGCGCCTCCAGACAGCGGTCGAAGCAGGCTGGGAGGCGTGCGGAGCAATACGCTCAAGATCCTCGCCGTTGAAACTCTATTTCTTGTGTCATCACATCACGCATTTTTGCTGCACGGAGTTTAGCTCTCTTTTCTCGAACACGGTATGCACACGTTCGAGCCCTTTGTTTCTCTCTGTGTTCTGATTTCGTTGACATACTCTCGGCTATCTTTTCGCTCTTTCGCTTTCGAATCGGCTAGCTGTATACTATAACGGCTTTTAGATGGACGGGGATGCGAAGTTTATATATCATCTGACGATATTTTCTGAATCCATCGACACGACTTTGGACTGTTGATATTTGCCAGGACAGGCATCACCCGACAACTGGCAGGCGCTAGGATCGATCGCTCATGCTACCAAGAAACGTGCCACATACATTCAGTCAGACTCGGCGTGGCTTAACGATACTAGTTCATTCAAATCTCGTACGGGATCGGGAACTCCAACTCGAATTTCTGCTCTCTGTGATTCAGACAAGGATCAACTCCCAGTCAGACAGCCTGGTGCTAGACTTGGTGCCCTTGGCGATGTCCTGTCCGGCGACCGCCTCAGTGATGTACCAGTAGTTAACATAGCCGGCGTCTACGATGCTAAAAAAAAACAGTAGGGGCATTTCAATGCACGAAACTGAGCAAGGGGGGGGATGCTAACGTGTATGTACCGAGTGTCCCTTGGAGAACCCAATTATGCCTGCCGGAGGTGAGGGCCTTGAGAATGTTGTCCCCGTCGGTGCCCGCCAGGAGGCTGGAGGCATTCTTGGGAGAGATAGTTTGCGTCGTGGAATCGTGAGCTAAGGTCCACTGCATGCGACAATCAATATTCAAGATCTCCATCATGGGTTTCGAGGTTAAAGGATAAACGCACCACTTGAGAGTCAAGATTCTCGAGTTGGGTGACGATCACGGCGTCACCACTGCCAGTGTAAATGGCAGCGAGTAATTTCTCGTCAGAGGTGGCCATCTTGTTGACGATAAAGAAGCTTCCATTGGGTGCTTGAGACTGTTGCAATGCGAATGGATGTGATTAGTGGTGTAAGTGGAAAGGACAAACTCGCCTTGGGTCCACGAACAATCAGGGACCTTTCTGAAATTCGATATGGAGTGAGTCAAGAGGAGTGCGTTCGGCGACTTCCGAACACCCACTCCCGTTAGGTCCCTACGCTTGTGGGTGCCGGGGGTCCTTGATTTTTGCCTTTTCAAATAATCGCGAGGTTATTGCAGCGATTTCACTGAGTTCGTGTCTAGCGCTCTCAGAACACATTTCTGGCTCTTCTTCTCTTATGAAAGGGACCATAAACCATGTTCAATGTATCATCCCATGTATTTACTTTTCAAAAAAATGTGCTTCTCATCCCGCTATGTTGACTTTGTGAGCACCTCATATGATTCCCAAATTAAGGCATATTGACTGATCGTTGATTCTTAAACGCGTCGACGCGTCGAGATAACGGGTCGCGTCTTTCCTTCATCTTCACCCTTGTACCCTCTTTTTAGATTGCTTTAGACTATAATATGGCCCTTTTAACATGTCTGGATCCGACAATCACTCACACTGGCTTGCATCTGCAAGCCCTCAGTTATGGCTGACTTCCCCTGACCCCGCACAACACCCGTTAAGCGACAGCAGTGCACTGCCGCCGCCGTGGATATTAAGGGATTTCCGAGGTCCCCTTGGTTCTCCCAGTGAGTCACCTGCAGGCAGACATGAGGCCTCACTGGCAGGTGACATAGATGTATGTCTCAAGTCTCTCCTCCAAGGCCAGTGTCTTACCTGTCTCCAGTCTATTCAGCATCCCTCACATCAGCTTTCTTAGGAACAAATATCGCATTTTCTGACCCTTGGCTCCCTGGCTGCATTCATGATACTGTATTAGCATGGCATTCTCTCTGTATCACCTCTTGATGGATTTCATGCTTTCCTCTGTCCGCACTGTCTCATTCTCATCAAGTCCAGCATTTCTCTTTCTCTTTCTCTGTCGACTTCCGGTCACTTCATGGTTCTTAGCAATCATTACCGCTGCAAATCTTGTACAACATGCCATGCATGCAATCAATGCACTTTGTCGCAAGGACTCCTTAAACAGCTCAATTCTGCATCAAATTCTCCTGTATCCACACTGCTGGATTCCCCTTTGTTGCTTCCCCCATCACCTTCCAAATTCTTTACTACTCTAATTCCTGTTGCTAGGTACAGTAAGTCGTTCGCCGGCCCCAGCCCTTTCACCAAGTGTTTACTAACATGATTACAGTACATCCACTCTTGATCCCTCCGAGTCCAACTTGACTGTCTGCACTACTCCCTCCAACTCCCTCACTCCATGCTATGGTCTACCGTTCACTTGGAACCTTGCTCCCGATTCCAACATCCAGGTTCACTTACCATGGCTGCATACTCTACATGGCAAACCAGATGAACTCCCTTACATGTTCAATGTTCTTGATGGCCAAGCATACGCTTGTTCACCAAACTGCCAACTTTGTTATCCTTAAGGAAGTAGTGATTATTGCACCTCATGCATCTCTTTTGGTTCGGCTTTAGACAAACTTGGCAGGTCTATCCCTTTGTACCAACCCCACACAAGGTGCTTGCTCAAGAACATCCTTCAACTGTCCCAAACTATCGATGAACAATCTAAAGAGCTCGACCATTGGAAGCTCAAGGTGAGACATTCTCTTTCTTATGAAGTCTCTGTACTTACATATCGTCAATTAGTCTTTGAATGATGCCCATTCAATTGTAAACAAATTCAGTACAATCAACAATCAGTCTGCCCTTCTTATGGCGATCTCTCAGACTAATGTTTCATGGCTTCAACGTCTACTTCAGGTCCAACTCAAGAACAGCACTGGAATCAATGCAATTATCTGTCACATCGAGGAGGCAATTGAACAAGGCTACAAGCCTTGTAGCTATAGCGACAATGCTTACGACCTTGCTCTCCTCATATACTGTATTGGTGGCACGAACCTCCTTTATGCGATCAATCAGCACATGTCCATTCCATTCCTTCGTTCTTTTTGCAACTGCCTCTCCTTTATCACCATTACCCCAACCATTGGTCCCATCGTCCTTGACATGATCACAGCAAACATTCTCACTGTCATCATCAAGCCTCGAGCAAGTGCTGGTCTCAGTGTATTTTGGGGTGTCAGTATCCTTTCGGATGAGACCACTCTCAAAGAGGCTACAGTATACTTTTCATCCGAGAATGGTGTGGGTGGAATGTGCTGGAAGCATGGCCATAATGTCGACCCTATCCTTAATACCTATGAATCTGCCATTCACATCGCCTCTAAACTCGAGTCTGGCCATGTCCATATAGGAAAAGAGATGACAGTCGTCGTTGCACATCTTTTCGGAGAGGACGAAACATACCTGATCGTTGCTGCACCAATGTGCAAAGAAGAGGATTACAGTGACTGGGAAAAGCTTATTGAAAAAGTAATCAACGCATGGTGGAGCAGTGGGGCCAAGAGGACGGTCAGCCCACTATGGTCATTTGCAACTGATGGCGATGCTACATGTCGTAAGGCTGGCCACCATGCTCTCATTTGCAACAAACTCGACGAGTCCTCTCCCCTCTTCAGTGTTCTCGCTGACATGCCTGGCCTCAACCTCTACACTGGCATGGACGCCATCACGCTTGATTTCAACTACAAACATATATTCAAATGTATGTTCTTCAGTTCCCTTACATGATTTTTACTCAAACGTACATACCTTGTAGGATTTTGTACCATGCTTCAATCCACCCATGGAATGGTTCTTGGAAATGGGCAACGGATGGACACAAAGAAACTCGAACGTTACCTGACGTGGTTAGATGATTGTGACGAAGAAAAGGCAAGGAGGTTGATGTACCCTGATGACCCTTGTTACGCGAGGCATACCAACTGGGAGTTGAGCATTTCAACAAGTGTCTCAACGGAGATACTCACGGAGAGACACAATGTTGTCAAGACAAAAACTAGGGTCACTGGCGAGGACTTAAGCTGATGGCCTAAGGATTCCAGACAAGTATGCTTGTATTGCATAGATCAAGAATGAGAGTTACAGTACATGGCAGCAAGGTATAAGTACTAAGGGACGCGTAAGCATAGAATGCTATGGAAAAGGAAAGAAGGAACATGTAAGCGTTGAACCCTTAGGAACAAGATAGAAACTATGAGTAATAGGGAACACGTGATTAGTATGAGAGAACTAATCAGAATAGGAGTGCTGTCCATAAAGAGAGAACAAATGGATATGCCCCTACTGGTAGGACTAAGGAGAACGGTGTGAGGCGATCATAGGAGGACAAGGGAAACCATAGCTCCATCAAAGAGATGAAGACAATGTACCCAATGAAGAGAGAACATACCCAGGCCAGCGATGGCGCGATGATGGAAAGAAAAGAGGAAGACACATGTATGAAGAAGAAGAATTGTAACAACCCTCAAGATGTTCTGCATGCTATTGAACTAATGTGTGCCATTATACAACTTGGCTGCATCAATCCCACACACCCGCCTTACACTCCTTTTGGTCAGACTCCTAACATCGACATTTACATCGACTTTGAAACCATCGGCATGCTCGACAACCTGTTTCACAACCTGCTTGATCCATTCATCAATCCAAGTCTGTCCCTCACACAACAAGTCACCCATTTGAGCACATTTGCTCATCTTCTGTTCTCATACTATCGCAGTCACCGATGCTCATTCATGCCCAATCAACTCTACTATGATTCTCAGACCCTTGTCAAGAACGTTGTCTTCTGCATTGCTAAGCAACAGCGGCTCAATGCTTTCGAATCATTCTTTCTCCCTGACGTTGGGGATGATCCCATCGAGCTTCTATTCGCTTTTCTGCACATGTGTGGAGGACACAACAGTGCTCTGAATTACAAGCAAGCAATCAATCGACTCCAGGCTGCTCAGGACATCGGAGGAGTATACTCACACAATCCAGACCTTCGACATGGTCACCAACAACTGAACCTGTCATGGGCAGAACATCTGGACCACATGCACCATGACATGTGGTCTGGGAACATTCAGAGTCAAAACATGAACCTTCATGCTTGCTGGATGAATGCTGTGATGCTGTGATGGTCATTCTAGCTAATTCTCCAACATATCTCGAGGACTATAAGTACGACAAGCTCTTTTCAACCCCCAGTATTGACATGCTCCGTGTCTTTGGAAATGGAATATACCCTGGGATAACTGAGGCCAACGATGACGATGATTTGAGTGTTCAGGTTGACTCTGGTCCGCCTCAAGATACCTTTTCGTCACTAGGGACCATGGCCACTGACAGAAATCCTACTGAGGATGCACCAGACCAAAAGGCAGACCTTGACCTTGACCTTGAGGAGCAGCTCGAGAGGCTTACCATCAATGATACCAGTGACATGCCCAGAAATCTTCCCTCCTCTTCTTTCGATGACTCCACACCACCCATTTCAAGCGGTCCTGGAATTCGTGCTAACGACTTTCTCCTTGTCAAGGGGAAATATATCCATAAATCTTCGTTCTGCCAAATTTTTTTCAAAAGAGACTTCAAGGCCAAGTCCCTTGACCGTCTGCGGCGTGTTAGAGGGTTTACATCTTTCAGCAAGCCAGTTCAGTATGGAGTTCCCGGTGGAGGATCTAGAACTCAATTTTATTGCTGAAAGTCCCTTTCTCAGCCTTATTCGTTTCAACAATCAAATGGCTGTGCTCACATTCTTTCGCTCAATGTCCATCATTGAAAATGGTGTGTTGCAGACAGCTATCAATGTGAAGACTTTCCTCTCTCCCGTCACAAAGGTGAAAGTTAATGGTGATGTCTTACTACTTCGTCCATCGACGGACTTGGACACAGCGGACAACTCTTGGATTTGGACCAGCGCTTTCCTCAAGTCCCTATCGCCTGTCCCTAGTGCAAACATTTTGACTCGAAAGGTTGTTGAGTTTAGTGTGCATGGCGCTCTCATCGAGCCCATCAGTCCAAGTGTCATCACAGCATCACAGCACCTATTGATTGAGCACTGCGCAGAGATCAACTTGCAGGATATCACTTGGTCATTGAAAGAGGATGTACTGGAGGCTGCGATCACAAGAATTTGAAAGCAGTTGAGCAATCTCAAGGTGCTGGTCTCAAACATTACCTTACTGAGCAGCCGGTGTGATGGTTTTCCTTATTCAAAAGACGACAGTATGTGACTTGACAGATGTCTTGGGTATGATTCTGAGGAAAGACTCGGACTTTAGGATCTCCCACTCTTCTCTGCTTAGAGGCAATCCAAGCGCTGTCCAAGGGAAATGTGACCAGCAATAAAGTGCTATGTGCACTTTGTCACAAGCCGACAAGCGATCTGTGATCTCACATGGGAGAACACATACTCCGCTCAATCCGTGGGGTTTCCAAAGAATTAGCAACACCAGTTGGTGAGCTCCTGTCGTGCGGGTTCTGCAGTAGCTTGGATAATCCAAATTGTGCCATCAAGCTGAAGAAGACAAAGCGAGCAACAGAGGTCATTATGGATTGCCCCCACAAGGTTCCTTTCAAGTACAGGTTTGCAGAAAAAGGATCAGACTCCCATCCATGTCGCAATGTCCCTGTCGTTTGCACACTCTGCCCTTATCGTGAGAAGGAGACTGATGCCAAAGCTGCCATTTGGAGATACAATATGGAGCAACATCTGAACATCATGCACTCCGAATATGCGCATCCGGGGAAGCCATTAGGCTTACCTCTTCCTATGGACATGGTTCGCATTGTCATCATCACGATCCAGGAAGAAAAGAAACTTGGCGTTCCCGTTCGTCCTGATCACAGCAGTCCATCCAATGCATCAAACCATGGAAGTGCCCAGCCACCAGTGACTACATCCTCTGGGAAAAAGAGACAAGCCAATGCTGGACAGTTCAAACTCATCATCACTTCATCCAATGGCTCGAAACGCGCACGTATCGTGAGGGACTAGTAGGCACAACAATTGTCTTTTGTAGCCTTCTTTCACACCTTTCTTGTGGACAATGTCTTCCAAGTGCCTTCCGTCACATTTGCTTCGACACTCCTCTCATTTTTCTGCTAGTAGTTGCTCTTTTGTCGTCGTCTCATGTAGCATACCTGTGGTTATGGGGTCCTGTCACACCGATGCATCTGCATCTGTGATCAAATCCCAAGTAGGATACATTGCGTGACACTGTAACTAAATTTGTAGTGATCGTCACTGTGACAGGGGGGGGGGTCCCCTCCCAAGAAACTGCGGGTCAGTATCCAAAACTGTTGTCATTGCACACCTCTTGAGTGAGTCTATCTATGGGAGTTGTCCTTTCCCACGTAGCTGACCAATCAGGGGGACCCATCTGGAATTCGATGTGGAGTGAGTGGGAAAGGAAAACTCCCACAGATAGAAGTAGCTGCTATCCCACTGTCCTGGTTCTTGTGTCCTACATGGGTGGTTACCTAACACAAGAAGCTCAGCCGTTATTCGTCGTATTTCCGTCGTGCTCCACTGGTTCCTGTGCTCCACCTACATGGACGGTCGTTCGATACAACAGTTTGACCAGGTATGGACTAGACTGTGACTTGGCGAGGTCTTCATGTCCATGGCCTGGATTTGGCCTGGATGCACGAACCTTGCAAGCTCGTGTCTAGTGCACCGACAACAGATAGCCCCCTAGAATGTATAGGACGGGTCTCCGCTATACCGTGAGGTCGGGGCGGGGAATTGGTGGTCATCTATTCGGCTAGTGGGGAGCAGGAGCTCAAGCATACATCATCATGATTCAATTGTTGGCGTGGAACACGAAATGCGGAAATTACCTGGCGGTGCAAGCATTACCCAGTATTTGGTATTCTCAAGTGCGTCCTCGGTGATTCGAGTCATTCGAAACAACTTCTTGACTGAGCCGGGTTTGGACTGTGGCTTGACGGGGAACTTCAATGATTAGTATCCATTACTGCCCACGATCTGGATGCACGGAGAACAGATGTTTTATCTGGGCACATCTGTAACAAAGGACCAAGCTGATGTATGTACCAAGTTGCTGGAACTAGGTGGCATGGAGCGCCTGGAAACCCGAGGATGCTTGTAGTGGTGGCTGGTATTCAACGTCATCGCGTCGTTCCTCGACTTTCTCTGGGCTCGCCGTTCTCGCGCCTTCGCAACCTCCGGCCCCTGTTCGAGCGACAAGACCAAACTGGAAAAATCCTAGGATGTTTGTGGTTCAAGTTGCTGGAATTTGACGTCACGTCGCGAGAGCGGGGCAGTAAGTACTTCTTTGCCTTCTGTGCGTCCCTTATGGCGCGTGATATGTAACGGATCTGATGAACCAGATTTGAACCGATGGGGGGAGCGCAACCTGCCGTTGCACGGGAGCACGTGGCCCCTCGCTGCCCGCCAGGCGCAAGCGGAGTCCCTAGGGGCTCTATGCCGCACCTAGTCCCATCTAGGCATCTGCACACCGGGTACCAATGGCTGTACCCGTACCCGTACCCGGGAAATACCCGCAACCCTTAGCGGGGTACCGGTACCTGTGTGCATACTGACGAAAGTACTCGCGAGTATACCCTGACGGGATTTTGCCCACCGGTATCGCGTATTCTCGGGTGGTGCGCAACCGCGCCTACTCGAATACAAACATGAACGCGAATGCAAATGCTGATGAGCGTTCGCGTTCACGTTTGTAGGCGAGTGGGAGGGAAGGGGTGTTGAGTGAGGGTCGGAAGTGGGTGGGGTGGAGCGAGAGCGTCGTGGAGACCAGGGCTACGGCCCGTCGTCCGAGCGCATACAAAGACGAACGCAAACACATTGTCAGCGCTTGCGTTTGCGTTTGTAGGCAAACGGGAGGGGATGGGGGTTGAGTGAAGGCCGGGAGTGAGTGTAGTCGCGTCGTCGTGTCAGTGAGGGAGATGTTAGGGGCAAGGACAAGGGTGCGCCCATCACCATCGTCATCGCTCGTCGGATGGGCGAGCGAGTGCATGAACACGCGTGCACCCACAGTGGAGGTGGGTGTGAGGGCGCGGTTGTAAACGTGCGCGCGCGAACGATCACGTCGACGTGGTATGCGAGTGCGCGCGTCGTGCGGCTAGGGTGAGGGCGAGGGTGGTGACGAGGGGCCGGGGTATGCGGAGGCGAGGTGGGTGCAAGCGTGCCGGTTTTGTCACGGGTCACAAAATCGTGACCCGTACCTGCCCGTTCCAGCAACTTACCACATACGGCCCAGATGAAAGGCCTGTTACCCGTGCACTAGATCGAGGTTACAAGGTCCGTGCATCCAGATCGTGGGCCCGTAATGGATACTAATCATTGAAGTTCCCACAGTTCAAACCCCACTCGGTCAAGAAGGTGTGTTTCGAATGACCCGAACCACCGAGGACGCACCTGAATGCTAGTAGTGCTTGCATCGCCAGGTAATTTCCGCGTTTCGTGTTCCACGCCAACAGTTGAATCATCAACAGACAGTACGCTTGAGTTCCTGCTCCCCTCCACCGAGTAGATAACCAGCAATCCCTTGTCTTGACCTCATGGCGTAGTGGAGACCCGTCCTATAGCTTCCAGGGGGGTGTCTGTTGTCGGTGCACTAGATATGTGCTTGCAAGGTTCGTGCATCCAGGCCATGAATCATGAAGACCTCGCCAAATCACAGTCTAGTCCATACCTGGTCAAGTTGTTGTGTCGAACGACCGCCCATGTGAGTGGAACACAGGAACCAGTGGAGCTCAACAGAAATACGACGAATAATGGCTGGTCTTCTTGCGTTAGGTCACCGCCCACGTAGGACACAAGAACCAGGACAGTGGAATAGCAGCTACTTCTATCTGTGGGAGTTTTCCTTTTCCACTCACTCCACATCGAATTCCAGAATCGTTCCCCTAATCAGTTCGTGGGCTCTACAACCCACGCTGGTCTATCATGTATTTGTATCGCGCAGATATTAATGAAGTCGCGTTTGGTGCGTCATAGTAAACACCTACAAACGATCACCACATCCATCATGGACCACGACTGCCAAAAGTTGGTACAGAGATATTACTTACATAGCATTTGTTCCTCTTACCTTTGCCGGGTGCAAGCAAGGTCCTCCACGCCACCTAGTTCTAGCAACCATTGACATCCTCGGATTGTTCTAGTTTGGTCCTTTGTTCTAGATGCCCATCAAACATGTATTCGTTATGCATGCACTAGATCAAGATTGCAAGGTCCGTAATGGATACTGATCATTGAAGACCCCGCCAAGTCACACTCTAAACCCCCTTGGTCAGGAAGATGTGTCGGATGGCCCGAGGGCGTACTTGAATGCCAAAAACTGGGTAATGCTCGCACCGCCAGGTAATTTCCGCGTTTCGTGTTCCACGCCAACAGCACTAGTTGAATCATGGTGAACAGACTGTATGCTCGAGTTCCTGCTCGCCACCAGCCGAGTAGATGACCAGCAATCCCTGTATTGACTTCACGGTGTAGCAGCGAAGACCTGTCCTATAGATTCCAGGGGGTATGTCTGTCGTCGGTGCACCACATATGGGCTTGCAAGGTTCGTGCATTCGGGCCGCGAATCACGAAGACCTCGCCAAGTCCATCTAGTCCATACCTGGTCAAACTGTTATGTCGAACGACCGCCCATGTAGGTGGAACACAAGAACCAGTGGAGCTCGACGGAAATACGACGAATAACGGCTGAGATTCTTGTGTCGGATCACCGCCCATGTAGGACACAAGAACCAGGATAGCGGGCTAGCGGCTACTTCTATCTGTGGGAGTCGTCCTTTCCCACTCACGCCATATCGAATTCCAGAAGGGTTCCCCTAATCGGTTCGTGGACTCTAGGCGAGTTATAAAAGCCGTCCTTTCCACTTGCACCACTAGTCACATCCGCACTGTAACAATGTCTCAAGCACCCAATGGAAACTACTTCATCGTCAGCAAGACGGCCGCCTCTGACGGGAA
>JBBPKY010000884.1:0-12432 GCA_038089495.1 Xerocomellus dryophilus
CTGCGGACGTGGCTGGCGTCGATGAGTTTGGTCAAAGGGGTCGAGAAATGCTTGGTGGCCCGCGCGCTGTGGCTGAGAGTATGGGAGGCGACGGAAGGGAGGGTGTCTCGCCGCTTGCGAGGGGTCTGTGGTGCGGTGACGAGGGTTGGACGGTTTTCGTCGTGGACTTGGTTCAACCTGGGAACGGCGGTCGGACCGTCGACACTGTTGCGTTGGCGCTCGTCGAGGTTGGCGAACACGGAGATACCGAAAGCGTCGAGGGCAGAGGATGACGAGGTAGTCGACAGAGAGAGCATGGCTGTCCTCGAAGCGGCAGAGACGTCGGGGTTGTCCACGGGGCCGGTAGCGTTCGTGAGCATGCCGTCGACGGACATCCAGACGTCTGAGGGAGCGATTTTTCCGACTGGGCTCCACGGGGAGGGGAGACGAGTGTCGACAGGAGAGCGTCGATCGCCGAGTGAAATGACTTCCAAGCTTCCGTCGGACATTGTGGTAGGGCTGCGATCAAGGCGGACTATTACAGGGGACGGCGTCCTGGGTGACCTCGAGTGACGAGTGTGAAACGACGGAGTTGCCGGAGATAGCGTGGATTGGGGCTCGGGAGGGCTCGCGAGTGCAAGTTCGATGTCGGAAGCGAGACGCGGGGACGTCGCGAATATGCCCGACAAGGAAATGTTTGGAAAGGGGGGTGTTGGGTCGCGGGTCGCGGGTGGTGGGGGCGGCGAGGCGAAGATGTGTGCGAGGAAGCGGCGGAAGGAGGACCAGAGGGCGACGAGGAAGGGCATGGCGAAAGGAGAGGAGGATGGCGGCTGACGGGATTCGCAATGCGGCTGAAACACATTAAAAGGGCGGCCTCGCGCTGGCAACGTGCTCCGAATCTGATGCGTACCTCGTCGGTAAATGTCCCGGTCCTGCTCATATTTCCCCCTCCAGCGCAGCACCCATGCAATGCTCTTGCACACGGACACCCACCAGCCAGACAACGGCAACCCTCCCCCTCCCCCCCCCCCGACCACACCCCCCACTCCGACTCGGGCCTCAGCCTCTCCTCCAGCTCCTCCAGCGAGGTCAGTCCCCCCCTTACGTCTTCCGTACCGCATAGATCACCCGCCCCCAGATCATGGGCACCCCCTTTGATCTCGGCGCGCAGCGCTTCGAGTATCCGTTCCCCGAGGCTCAGGGCTCCCCAACCGACCCTTTCTTGCCGCTATCGTCCTCCACTCATTCCCACACCCAGTTTCCTCCCTGGCCCATCCACGTCTCAAAGTCCTTCCCTCTCACCCAGCCCCCCCTCGGAAGACTCAACGCCCACCCAAAACTGCGCTCCGCCAACGTCCGCGAGCCCCCCGTCCCACCCGGCCTCGTGAAGCGTCGGAGCCTGGTGAAGCACCAGTCCTCCGAAGAACCGAGCGACAAAAGTGACGTGGGCGACGAGATCGCGCGCGCACGACGCTCCTCTCGCTTTCCCCTCAGTCTCACCCCGCGAAACCCGCACCAGTCCAGCGTCGTCCCCATAACACAAGCCGCCTCGCTCCCCATCGGCTCATTCGATCCGCCCCCTGTCGAGAACCCCACCGGGCTGCCGATCAGTGATGCTGGTTCACCCCGTCCACCGGCTGTGAGTGCCTCTGCTTACAATGCTTGACATGCGACATAGGGAAGTGACACATGCGTCCCTGTCCTGTCTTGTTCGCGATCAACTGACACCTCATGCTTACCAACTGAACTCGCAACCGTTTGCTGCAGCGAGAGATCCGTGTGCGCGACCAGATTTACTCCTTTACAGTCTATTGTTGCATAGTTGCCAGCCAACGTGAGTCCTTCTCTCTTGGCAGCGACCACGTCTTTCACATGTTTTCCTCCAGTAGCTCGTTCGTTTTTCCGTCTTCTTGCGTGGTGGTTCTCGAGGGCCTAACCAGAGGGTGCGTCGGTCTGCATTCGCGAGGGGGTACGCTAACGTGCCCGCCCCGCAGCTGTATCTATTCCATCGGACATCATATTCCCATGCACGCCCCGCACCACACGCATCCGTATGAGACTTCTTTCATCACAGCATATAGGCTTCGTACAGTCATACGTCTTCTATGCAATCTACGATACCGTCCCACTCACACGCTGAGCGTATTGATTGCTTCGTTGTACTCGCATCGATTCCACACGTTCATTTCATTGATGTATTCCTCTGGACCCCCACATTTAATGCATGTATCACTACACCCCACGATTTTGATGCGGTACAGTAGTCAAGCCCACCGCCTTGGCCTCGAGCTCACCACGCGCAGCCGACTTTGATGTCCATGCATTGCCATGGCGGAATCCGCGCACCTCGGCGGCGATACAGCTGTCACCTCATTTCGACAGTATATAACCCGCAGCACCCTGGGATCACATCGATAAGCATGACCCAATACCCCAACGAGAAAGACCCTCGTTCAGGCTGGCTATACCCTCCCCAAGAGGGTGCATCCTCTGCGCCAGCATACCCACCTTATACCTCCCGCGACGGCGCACCCGCCCTAGCGCCCGGACAGAATACCAGCTATACTCCACAAGGGTATTATCCGGCGCCACAACTTGAAGACCCCCCGCCCGATTACGGGTACGTCCAGAGTCACCCAAACGATGGATCGGCGTACGATCGCAAGGGCGACGAGACGTGGGTCTCCCCGCCCACCAACGACCCCTACGGCGCGTCCTCGCCCTCGCCCTTGCCCTTGCCCGCGCCATTCTTGCCCGCGCCATTGCCCTTGCCCGCGCCGTTGCCCTTGCCCGCGCCATTGCCCTTGCCCGCACCATTGCCCTTGCCCGACGCCGGCCCGTCCACGTCCACGTCCCAGGACGGCAACAAGAGCGGCATCATGGTGTCCCTCGGCGCCTTCTTCGGCAACAAAGGCCCACCTCCGATGTGGCAACGCCAACCGCCAACCCTCCCATACGGCGCGTTCCCACCCATGTGTCTGATCTCGAACGGCAAAGATCTGACGAGTGGGTTCCCGGAGCTACCGCCTCCCTGCCAGCTGAATCCGCACCCGTTTGCGACGCACGACGTGACCGCGGAGGACTGGAAACGGTGCGTCCCCCTTTGCGATCGATGGGCGTCGGTTCGATCAGCGATTTTGGCTAGGTTTTTGGCGGACGTGAAGAAGGCGTCGTCGCTCTCGCCTGCGCAGCGTATCCGATCCAACGTGATCCCGATGGTCGTGGGCGCGAGTTTCGTCGGTGCGTAGTCCTCCCTCTCTCGACGATCGACGTCCGATCTGGCTTGTACAGGCGGGCTCTTCATGACGTTCGGCATCGAGAAGAAGATGAAGAGCAAGAACCGCCAGGCGGCGGGAGACCTGGTAGATCACTGGAACCACGTCCGTGTCGAGTCGTTTTTCTTTGTTTGTCTCTCGCTCATGGGTCGTGTTACATAGTACTTTTTTGGACCGAGGCGGATGGAGGTGGTGCTCTGCCAGGCCTCGGAGCGTCTGAGCGGTAAATTAGGTGCTGCGCCGGTCGGGGATCCGAACCAGGAACGCATGGCGAGCAAGCTGCGCAAGCGGAGCGAGGACTCGTCGTCTGAAGACTCCTCGTCGGACGAGGACGACCATGGGCACGGGCACGGACATGGGCGCGCGCCGTTGACGGACAGGCAGGCGCGTCGCGCTGCGAGAAGGGAGAGGCGCGAGGCGAGGCGGGCGAGGCGGGCTGAGCGACGGGGGAGGAAGGCGCGCGGGGAGGACAAGCAGCCCTACCAACTTTTCATCACCGCCATCTAGCGTATGAAATTTTATGTGGACGTGACGAGCACACGCCCCGTTCGACCATATCTAGCATTGCCTGCGCTATTTTGGGCAGATCCCCGTATGTCCCGACACGACGCTGGAAGATGATATAGTCTGGCGTTGATTCAATCCATGAATGGAAAGAACACACGACATAGTTTTTCTTTTTTCTTTTTCCCATCTCCCATTTCTCCTTTTCGCGCCCGTGGCATCTATTTCCCTAGGATATCCTGCACCCGCAAATTACAGTTACGATAATACGATACCGTTCCACCAAAAGAAAAACGATCATGCTGTAGACTTCCCCGTATGTACCGTCCAGCGAAGGGCACTGCCCTAATGGACAATAAACGAGGTTACCAAAAAAAAAGATGCAAAGACTGGACTGCCCAGCCTACCACTCGAACGAGGGCGTGCATATCGCACGACGAGCACGTAGGATACAGCACCTGCTCCCGACAGCGACGGTCTAAACGGAACTGGAACTACCAGCGGGTGCAAATCGGAACGAATTCCGCATCACGTTCACGTTCCCTTGATCTGCAAGTCCCCTGCTTTCATCCTTTTCAAGTGGGTTCTGGTGGTGGGTCTATCAATAGTTGTCAAGGTACTAGTCTGTTCTCCGGCGCGCGCAGCCCACCGCATGGGCGTGGACGGGACTGTTCCGGGGGATTTTTCGAGAGAGATACCGAGACCAACGCGTATGGTGATGAGCGTCGGAGCGATTCCCTGTGATAAGAAAAGGACTGGTTTGGAGACTAGTTTGGAATCAGACGGTGTATCGCTTACATATATTTGAACGGCCATAACGGCGAGGATGGCCTCTGCAGGGTGGGGGATGGCAAAAAGCACGACAAAGACAAGTTGGAAGACAAGGTAAAGAGCACCGCTCTCGATGCTGAGCATCATTGCACGGCGTGTAACGCCTTGGCCGATGTCAAGCGAGGAACCGGAGATAGCACGAGAGGTGGTCCAGATACGGTAAACAATGAGAGAGGTAACGATGACGTTTGTGCAAAGGGGAAGGGTATATGCCGCGAGACCAAGGGGAACCAAACGAGAAGGAGGGGCGGGCGAAGTGGGGTTGATCGCGAAGAGGAGGTCAAGGACAACACCAGCACAAGCTAGGGATTGAAAGTGAGAGGGTGCGGGCTTCTTGACGGAGAAGACAGCGTACCGAAGCCGATGATAGCAGTGAGGAGTGGCAATATGATGATATAATAGTTTTCTCCCCATATCACCCAGCAACGATATATGAGGACGAAATCGCCCAAGAGATCAGTGAGCGATATCAGGAAGTCGGCTCCCATGAGCCGGCTGGTTTCGTTAGCATAGTTGGTGACACCGATGGCACTCTGTTGCATAATGGTGTGAATGATTGTGTCGCGGGTGAGGTCTCGAGACCAACCAGAGTTGTGTAGAAATGGTTGAATTCGAGAGCAAAGTGAGTGGTGCAACACAGGAAGATGAAGCAGTTGAGATAGACGACGGGATTGTTGAGATGATCACTGCGTCGATGCCTCAGGATGATCAACGAGACGAAGAAGAGGGCAACATTTATGCCTGAAAGGGATCAGCGTAAGGGAGAGCAGGGCAAGGTGACGTATGAGATACCCCAGAGAACTGCCTCGCAAGCGAAGCCTATCAGGGCAGCTAGGTCATTGGAGAGCATGGTCGTGGTCAGGGAGAACGCAGGCCCTCGTATCGTAAACTGCGGGGGGAATATATCGCAATTACATCGTGCCCGAGCGGAGCTGAAACAACAGGTCATTTAATCATGTCACATATCGGTTCTAGTATTTGGGAGGGCAGTGGTTGGATTTCAAGGAGATTCAAGGTTTCCGATGGCGCTAAACGTCGCAGGACTCGGCTAACGCGAATGGATGCGAAGATCGATCGTTGGGAAAGGGTCGCGCGAGGGGAGGAACATGAAACATTACCTTGTCGCTCATAGCCCCTGTCCACAACACCAAATAGAACGTTTCGTGAGCCCAGTTTGTCGTGCAAGCCTATCAACGGTGGCCAGTTCATCGCGAAGAGTGAACGCAACGACGATCATCGCACGTGACGCCACGTCAGGTTGCATGTGTGTCGGTCGATCGCGAGCGTTTCAGGAACGCAGAGAACCGAACGGCTTATCGCTGTCGTTCGCATCTCTGCGCGGGATGACGTCGCCCTCCCGCTTCTGCGCCTTCTCAGGCTGTCCTGGGACATGTCTCGGCTTCGTCGTTCCCTTCTCCGCCGAGCCCTGTGAGCGTCGCCAACGTTTTGGCAGGGATTTGTTTGACCCCTCCGGATTCGCTATCTCCCTTGACCTATTTTTTGAGTATGCCTTGACTGTCTACGACGCGATCTGCTGTATCGGAGCCTTTGCTTGAGTCGTCTTGTTGCTTTATGTCTGGGGCCCTCCTCCTGACTTTTCATTCGTTCGTGTCGACGACATTCGATGTTTACTGTCCCCTAGTGCCGCAGCGCGACCTCGCGTGCTTCTCTCGTCTGGTCACCAACGTGTGGTTCGGGTTTGGAGTGGTCGGACGTGAGTGGATTTCGTAGAAATTCCTGTTTTGTACCGGGGTCGATGTGCGACCGTAATAAGATGAGTGCGGACAAGCAGCTGTATATGAGTGTCTCCCGTGGTTGTTTTTCGGGTCATGTAAAATTTCATGTGAAGCGAGTTGGACGTGATTGTTCAGAATGGGGATAGTTGTGGGTGTTGAAGAGGAGGGCGCTGAGGAGGAGACATGCATGGCGGGGGCCGCTCGTTCGCCCCGCACCACGGTGATGGCTCGTCTTCGGAGGGACACGCTCCCCGCCCTCGTCCCTCCTCCGCTCCGCATCTTCGCGACCGGCACCGTCTTCCTCACCCACGCCCTCGTCCTCCACGCCCACCCTGACCCGGGCACCGTCTCCCGCGCACAGTCCGTACACACAGCCCGCGGCGGCGCTGCTGCACATGTCCTCGCCCTCCTCGCCCAGCTCGCCGCCACCGTGCCCGCAGCGGGCGACATCGAGCCCATGCTCATCGCCTCCCTCGGCGGAAACACCGACGCAGCCCGTCTCCGCGACGCCCTCGAGGCAGTCGGCGTCCGCACAAAATACTGCAAGGTATGGCCCGGCCTCGGCGTGCCCTCTGCCTGGGTCATCCACGCCCGCGACACCGACGCCCGCACCGTCATCAACCACAACCCCCTCCCCGAGGTCTCCCACGACGACTTTATCGCCCTCCTCGGGCCTGTCCTCGCTCCCGAAAACTACGTCGGCTTCAATGCGCCCCAACCACCCCCACCACCCCCGCCCATCCCCAGAGAACAGCAGTCTCCGTCCCCCGTCCCTATCTTTCCAAACACCCTCGCACCGTCTTCCGCACCACGTCCCTCCATGTCCTCCCGTCCGGCCACCGCACCCTCCGCGAACAACGCCCCTCCGCCGGTCCCCACCCCAAATCCAAACTCCCCCGCCCCGTTCGACTGGATCCACCTCGAAGGTCGAAGCGTGCGCACGACCATCGCAAACCTCGTCGGCATAGACGGTCTCGCACGCGAACGCAAATGGCGCTCCCACTGCGTCATCTCCGTCGACCTCGGTCGTCGCGCCCGCGAGGGCGTCCAAGTGGTCCGTCCTTTGCACCACGCAGGTCTCGTGACGCTAACACGCCCCTACAGCTCATCCCACACGCAGACGTCATCTTCCTCACCGCCACCACCTTTTCCTCGCCCTCTGGCCCAGGCCAACCCGCCCCGTCCTCCCCTGGGGTCGTACCCAGCCCACGCGCGATCCTACTCTCTCTCGCGCGTCACGCACCCGCACACGCCCTGCTCGTGCTCGACGCCGGCCGCGACGGCGCTGCCCTCCTCAGCCTCCCCACCAGCGAGTACCTCCAAAGCTCCGGATGGACCCAGCTCCCCCCCACCCGTCCCAACGTCCACCGACCCGTCCCCCACCCCGCCGGACACGGCCACAGCGCCTCCAACGGCGCGCGTACGACCCGCACTTGGGACAGCGTCGAGAGCGTGCGCTCGGGCTCAGATTTCTGGGCTGGGGGACAGGCCGACCGCTCGTTCGCGTCGCGCGACAGTGCGTATACACAGCGCGCGTCTGCGCGGTCGCACCGCCGTTTACCGAGCGGCGAGTCGTTTCACCCGATGGACGATGACGATGACGACGACGAGCAGGGTGAGGGTGCGAATGGGGATGGACGACAGACGCCCCAGCCGGAGGAGCGGGCAAGAGAGGTCGAGGAGGAGCTGGACGAGGAAGGGGCGCATGCGGCGTTTGTCGCGGGCATGATATGGGCGCTGAGCAGACGCGTGTTGCCTGGCCCGCCGTACGTGCCGGGGCCTGGACCCGACGGGCCTGAGGCCAAGGCCAAGGATGGGGGCGCTGATTTGGGTATTCGGTGGCGGCTGGACGAGTGTTTGAGGTGCGGACTATTTTTTTTTGGTGTCTTGGACGGGCGCTGACGGGCACCCAGGTTTGCGACTGAGCTTGCGTGTCGGAAGGCGCACAGCCGACTTGACGACGTCGGTGCAACCAACGTGGCGTCGTCTTCTGGACATGTCAAGGAACGCAGCGAATGGGATGGACTAGGAGAAGCGATGCGGATGGCGGGTTGGTTCGATTGAGGTGACGATCTATGCAATGACTTGTCGTGACGCGCGATACCCCCCATGACGTTTTTTTGGATGACTATCTAGATGCTCGTATACCACACCAATCCAAGCAACGACAGAGCACTTGTTTCTTGACACCCACGATACAAAATAGTACACGAGATACATGGTAGAGTAAACTCTTTTTGTCTCGGCGCGCGACGTCTCTTCAGACACGAGCTCCGTACACGTCTTTGGGCTCGACACCGGCCTGGCCCTTGCGCGCGTTGGCTTGGGCCCATCTGAGCAGACGACTCAGTACGTGCAAACATAAGAAATAACGACAGGTACTTTTTGATCCGGATGCTCTCGATCTGGATGAACCCGGTCGTGTCGGTCGGCTCGAACCCGCCAAGTTCGTCCATGGACGACTGGCGCTCGTCATACAGACCCTAATTTGCAAGCGTCAGACCACGGCGGCACGACAGGATAGAACGGGACCCTCACCTCGTCCGAGTACCGTCCCTCGACGATCACGTTCCCCTTGAGTAGCTTCAACCGGACGACGCCGTTCACGGTCCTCTGACTCGCCGGAATAGCGCTCGTCAAAAACTCGCGCTCTGGCGTGAAAAAGTGGCCGTTGTACAGAATCCGCCCGAGCTCGATCGTGACGAACTGGTCGCGGAGCGCACGGACGTTGCGATCGAGGGTGAGCCCTTCGAGATCGACGTGCGCCACGCGGAGGATGGTCGCCCCGGGGGACTCGTAGCAACCGCGGGACTTGACGCCGATGAATCGGTTCTCGACGATGTCGATCCGGCCGATGCCGTGTTTCCGCGCGAGCGCGTTGAGTTCGGAGAATATCTCGACGGGGTCGGTGTACGTCTTGTCGGCGGTGGTGACTTTGACGGGGAGACCGGCTTTGAACTCGATGGCGATGAGATCCGGGGCGGAGGGGGCGTTTTCGATGGATTCGGTGAGCTTCCACATGTCTACGGGAGGGGTCGTGTTGGGATCTTCGAGGATGCCGGCTTCGTAGGAGATGTGGAAGAGGTTTTCGTCCGTCGACCAGGGCTTGGCCGCAGTTTGTTGGACGGGAATGTTCTTTTCGGCGGCGTACGAGAGGAGGGCTTGACGGCCGGCGAAACGGTTGTAAAACTCTGTGCGTGCACACGTGGACGTTCGTTTTCCGGGATCGGGCGTGTGTGCAAGAACGTACCGGGGAGGCGCCATGGGGCGATGACTTTGATGTCTGGATTGAGACCGTAAAAGGCGAGCTCGAAGCGGACCTGGTCGTTTCCTTTGCCGGTGCAACCGTGCGCGACGTAGCTGCGTGGACGGATCGGTGAGGGATCGCATGGCGGGGGCTGTCGTTGCTTACTCGCATCCTTCCTTTTCAGCGACGGCGATCATGCCACGAGCGATGACTGGGCGAGCGAGCGAGGTGCCGAGCAGGTATACGTTCTACGTATGGACGATCTATCAGATCGCGATGGGTGTCGATGCAAAGACGCAAACCTCGTAGATGCAGTTGGCTTGGACGGCAGGGTAGATCAATTCGGTGACGAATTCGCGTCTCAGGTCCTTTTTTAAATCGTATGCACCACTGAGTTACGACGTCGTTCAGGGAAAAAGGCGATCGAGTTACCTCTTTGAAGAACTTTGTAGCCCCGGACGTCAAGGCTTTTTTCTCGGCAGCTTCAAAGTCCTGTGCAAGATGTGAGCGTGTTGGGCCCTATGGCTACTGGGGGACGTCGTGCTTGCCTCTTCTTGGCCTACGTCAGCCAGGAAAGCGTATACTTGGTATCCCTGCTCGACGAGCCATGCGAGGATGCAAGACGTATCTAAAGATCTCTGCCGATCAGGGGCCCACGACGCGATGCGACGATGGCGAGATCGGACGCACCGAGTCCACCAGAGTACGCCAACAAGACGCGACCCGATTTCGTGGATGCCATGTTTCCAAACGACGAGGGTGATGGTGATCAGAGCGGGAAGCGAAGAGACGAGCCGATCGACTAGCGAGATGAGTCGGAGGGTATAAAAGTGTCCTAGTTCGGCGCCGATCGGCGAAACGTACGACTGATCTTGAGCCGCATCACGCGTGGAAAGGTCATTCGGACTAGACACGCCTCGCTCTCCTAGTACTCTAGCGGCGGGCATCATGGCACTCGCGCTATGCACACTGCGTGGTTGCCACACTGAGAAGCGGATCACATCCACTTTTCTCTCGCCCTCCCAGGGACGTACGATGGCAGCATCGCACACTTGCGAATTCTCATGCATACTCCGACACTTGCTCCCAGCAGACACGAACACCACTGTCTTATTGTAGACGCGATCGTTTCGGTTGTTGTGCTTTTGATATCTCCGGCATTTTCGAACCGAGGCCTTCTCGCGTTGTCTTTCTTTTGATGGGAGATCGCGTTCGTCGTACATTTCGCATACTTGGAATTTCAGAATACATACATGCTAGATTTTCAAGCTGTCACTATATAGTAGATCTGGAGCCGCGTCTCCTGCTACTTACTACTAACTCCTGTTTCCAAAGGGTTGACTGCTCGACCTCTCTCCCATAACCCTGTACTTACGTCCAACAAAAACCTGTATCACGCCAAACGGATCACAATATCTCGGCGATTTTTGTGATGAGACTGAGATATAGGGGGAACATCCAAAAGCAGAATGGCATGTCCCGGGCCGGAGTGTTGTTTACCAACAGCTTTGGAAACAAACAACCGCCTGACCTGATCGAGGGACGTAGCCATGGTTCGCGCCAGGACGAAGCAAAAAAAATCTGCCCGTACCGTGGCAGCCCCAGCGACAACCCCATCACCGCCGCCTATCTCATCATTGCTCTCGAAAGCACAGGACCTCATTGTCCAGTGTGACTACCCCCTCGCCCGCAAGTTCACCGAGCGCGTGCTTGTCAGGGAGGATGTCACGTCCTCAGAAAAGAACCAGGCCAGGGAGATACTCGCCGTCGTCCTCTTGGGGGTTGGAGATGTCGACGGTGCAAAGGACGTACGTCCACGTTTCGCGCCGGCCACTGAGACCCACTGAGACCCTGCACTAGATCTTTCTTTCCCTCGTACCACCTCATCCGGAGGCTCCGTCGCCCCCGCCACCGTCTGCATACCTGTACCTCGCACAGCTCACAGACGACGACCCCCATGCTGCCCTCGCACACTATCAATCCGCGATCGATCTCCTTCAGACCCAGCTCAAAGGAAAATCCATCTCGACTGGAAACGCATCCGAGGAGGAGGACGCCGAGATCAAGGGCAACATCGTCCGCGCCTATCTCGGCATGGTAGAAATCTGGATGGATCCAGAGTACGATCTATGGCAAGCATCCTCCTCTCTCACTTCGATCACCAGTCCATCGCTTAACCGTCGTCTCTCGTCGGTAGCGTCGACCCAGCCGCCTCGAGCACGTGCGATTCCCTCCTCTCCCACGCCCTCCAGATCGATCCGCAAAACTTGGAAGCACTCCAGACGCTTGCCAGCGTCCGTGTCTCGCAGGAAAAACCAGAGGAGGCGCTGATCGCGCTTCGGACGTTCCCACCACCTCCCGTACAAGACGACGCGACCACGGCAGACCCACGGTCTCATGCGCTCCTCTTGCTCGACGCGCTGCCCATACAGACGCGCATCGCGCGTGCAAAGCTGCTCTTGGAGTGCGGTGCTTACTCGGATGCGCTATCTCTCCTCGAAGGCGTGCTCGCCACCGACGATGCTAACATCGAGGGATGGTACCTCATGGGTTGGACCTGGTGGCTATTGACCGAGCGCAAAAAAGAAGGGGACGTCGCTGCTACCGTCGGACTGGGCGAGGACGGGCGAGAATTGGAATGGCAGGATATGGCAAGGGACGCTCGGGATTGTTTGGAAACCTGTCAGACGGTGTGTGGTTTCTCCCCCTTTGCTTTGCTTTTTTTTGGTAGGTCGTAGCAGTGGTATTGACGCAGTGCGATCTCTCGTAGTTGCACGCTTCCCAGGGACATTCAGACATACCGTTGCTTGAGCACGTCAAGGAACTTATCGGAATTCTGGATGCACTTGGCATCCAGTCG
>JBBPKY010000885.1:0-12431 GCA_038089495.1 Xerocomellus dryophilus
CCATGGTCGAGGTCACTATAGAGAAAACTGTCCCCACTACGTCTGCCCTCACTATCACATTTCCGCTCCCGGACATCCCCAATCAGCTTGCCTTACTGTCCAATGCGACACTTGCTCTCATTGGGGGCATTCCGCTCGTTTCTGTCCTACAAGGATATGTTCTCGTTGTGATACAGGAGGCCACGTCACTGACGATTGTCCACTGGAGATTCTTTCCGTTGAGCAGGCCACTCACATCTTCGGCGTCCCCTCAAACTCAGAGTAGGCACTCCCCAAGAGGGATTTTCATCAAACCAGGAGTTCGATTGTACGAGAGGGGTAATGTTACAATTTTCCTTCTCTATACGCGTGTCTTTCTGCTCTCTTTCCTTCGTCGCGTGCTCTCCGGGCCGGGTATGTTTTCTCTCCGTTGGATTCATAATCTTCTGCTCTTCGATGGAACTACTATTTCCCTTATCGCTCTATAAATACCTCATGCCGTTTCCTTTTACTACCGGAAGAGGTACTTCTCCTTATCTTTCTCTTATGGACAGCGTCTCTCCTCTGATTAGCTCTCTCGTACTAATCACGTGCTTCCTTATTGTTTCCATCGCATTCTTAAGAGTTCTACGCTTACGCGTCACTCCGGTCTGTTTCCACAACATTCCACGCTTACGTGTCTCTTAGTATATATACCTCGCTGCCCTGTATAGTAGACTCCATTCTCGATCTGCGCAATAATAGCATATCTCTTGGAATCCTTAAGCCGCTTGCTTAAGTCCTTGACCTTGATCTCGAACTTCGTCCGAGTCCAGTCTTGACGATGTTGTGTCTCTCCGTGAGTACCTCCGTCGAGACACTCTTTGTATGCTCGACTTCCACTTGGTATGTCTCGCGTAACAGCAGGTCAGTTCGAGGTTATTAGTGAGATGTCCTACGTCGTTGCCTAGGATCTAGTAGGGGGGTAATGTTACGATTTCTTTTCTTTTTCCCTTTTTCGTCAAAGTTCTTTCTCTCACATTCCAGAACCTTCTCTCCGTTCCTGTGGAACGTCCTCCGCCTAAACGCAGCTTCCCTTTTATACGCTGCGCATGGTTACCGTTACTCTGTTCCTTCTTACCTCTTACGGACATCTATTCCTGTTCATGCGCAGCCTCATCTTCCTATTGTACAACTCAGGCATTTCCCTTTATATCCGTCTTAGCACTTGTGCTACGAACACTGCTTGGTCCGTGTGCTGCGTCCCCATTATTTAAGTAGACGATACTTCCCATGTATTTCTCTAACTTCGACCTGCTCAATACTATCTTGAAGCAGTCCTCCGGATTTCTCTAAGTCTCCGCCTTACTTCTGAGTAGGCGCTCCTCGTTTCCTCTGCGTTCGCTACTGTGTCCCAGTAGCTCACTTGGTCTGCGGAAGTCCCAGACAAACCTTGTCCCTTCGAAGGATACCACCTCGAAGTTCTCGTCCCTTGTTGTCGAAGGATACCCCTCGACTCTCTGCGTTCGTTGAAGTGTCCCTTCGACTCCTTGTCCTCGCCTTCACCTCTTTGAGCCTACGTTAGTCCCTACCCGGGCCTAGCGTAACACCGCCCACGAACTCGCTTGCCAAGTCATGGCCTCCCGCTCCCGCCGTGGTTTCAAACCCTTCGCTAAGGGAGACAAAGTCTGGCTCGAAGCCAGAAACCTGAAACGCCTTGTGTCCAACCCCAAATTCGCCCCGAAACGCGAAGGCCCCTTCACCATTACGAAAGTCTTATCTCCTATCGTGTACCAACTCCGCTTGCCGAACACCTGGAAGATCCACCCGGTCTTCCATCACCATATAAAGAGAACTCCGTCCATGGGAAGAACTTCCCCACACCACCCCCTGACCTTATCGATGGGGAAGAGGAATACGAAATCGAGAAGATCATACGCCACCGGGGATCCCCGAAATCCCGTTCCTTCCTGATCCGATGGAAGGGATACTCCGCCGAAGAAGACTCCTGGGTCCCTGAGCGGAACCTGAAACATGCAAAGTCCGCCCTCACTTCTTATAAAAAGCTCCACCCCTCTGCGTTTTCCTCTCCATCTTCCTCTCGCTGAAACCACCATGTCCCCCAATGCCGCCTCTACCGTCTCTTCCGTCTCTACAGTTTCGTCTATCCATGATACTATTGTCGACGACATTTCTCGTCCTTCGTCTACACAACCCAACGCAGGATGGGGATCCTCTCCCACTCCTAAACCTGACAATTTCCCTCCTGTGTCTTTGGCTACAACTCTTACTCCTATTCATTCCGTGACCGTTCCCCTCTACGCCAACTGCCTCCGCAACGACTTTCCTGACTCCCCCGACATCCTCCGCCTCTCCAACTATCTTTGTGACTCGTCCAGCTCTATCCACATAGATTCCTTCCTCGACATGGGTTCCCCCCTCTTCGCCCTACGCCGCGCCTTTCTTAAAAACTCGTCCCTCTGCCTCCTTGCCACCAACCTCACGAACTCCCCCCTCCAGACCTTGCACTCTCGCCTTATCCGGGACATCTACCGTGACATCAAAGGCTCCCTCCTTATAACAATGTACCAGCTCGGCATGTTAGAGTTCTTGGATGACATCGACCGCTACATGCGGGAGTTAGCCCAACACCAATCCCCCGACTCCTCAGTCTCCTTCCTCACCGCCCCGTCCACTAACACCTCTTACGTCACCGCTCCCTCCTCCAGGACGTCCTCGTCCATCTCCGCCTCCTCGTCTCCCCTTAACACCGAAGAGGAAGCTGTGTATCAACGAATCGAAGCTTGGTGGACCAGAGGTCATGAGATGGTACCACTCCCTCGCACTCACCCCCGGTACAACGAGTCCTGCTTCTCCTGCCACTGCCTTGGCCATATGCGCCCTGACTGCCTGGTCTATCAATGCCCCACTTGCCTTAGGTGGCAGCCGGGTCACGCACAACAGCGATGCCCCCTTCGTCGTTGTCCTCCCCCTCCGTCTCCTTCCACGTCATCTCCATTTTCCTCCCGTTGCTCCTCCAGGTCCTCCGGACGCTCTCAACCCCCTGTCCCTCCCTCACGCCGCCCTTCCGGAACCTCTAGGCAATCCCCTGTGCCTGTCCCACCTCCACGTCGTTCCCACTCTCCTTACCCACGTCCTACTTGACGTCCCTCCGTTCGTGAACCCTCTCCCGTCTCTGACGTCTACGAAGACGACAATGCTCTCGGATGGGATCAATTCCCCAGCGAAGCTCAGAGCAACATGTGCGGCCCCCTGTGTGGGTCGGTTGGAGGTTATTAGAAGTTGTCCTACATCATTGCCTAGGATCTAGTAGGGGGGTAATGTTACGATTTCTTTTCTTTTCCCTTTTTCGTCGAAGTTCTTTCTCTCATGTTCCAGAACCTTCTCCCCGTTCCTGCGGAATGCCCTCCGCCTAAACGCAGCTTCCCTTTTACACGCTGCGCATGGTTACCGTTGTCCCGTTCCCTCTTACCTCTTACGGACGTCTATTCCTGTTCATGCGCAGCCCTGCGCAGCTTCTTCTTCCTATCGTACGACTCAGGCATTTCCCTTTATATCTGTCTTAGCCTTTGTGCTACGAACACTGCTTGGTGCGTGCGCCGCGTTCACACTATATAAGTAGATGACTCTTCGCTTGTATTTCCCTAACTTCGACCTGCTCAATACTACCTTGAAGCAGTCCTCCGGATTTCTCTAAGTCTCCGCCTTACTTCTGAGTAGGCACTCCTTGTTTTCCCTGCGTTCGCTACTGTGTCCCAGTAGCTCACTTAGGTCTGCGGAAGTCCCAGACAACCCTTGTTCCTTCGAAGGATACCACCTCGAAGACCTCACCTCCTCCTCGTCGAAGGATACCCCTCGACTCACTGCGTCCGTCGAAGCATCCCTTCGACTCCTAGTCCTCGTCCCCTTGTTGTCGAAGGATACCCCTCAGCTCTCTGCGTTCGTCAAAGTATCCCTTCGACCCTCAGTCCTCGCCTTCACCTCTTTGAGCCTACGTTAGTCCCTACCCAGGCCTAGCGTAACAACTGGACCAATGGATACCTTGCAAAAATGGCACTCAAAAACCTGGGTCTACAGATACAGCTGGGCCACAAGCCAGGTGAAACATGTCCAAACCACCAACCTGCATATGACGACAACTTCATCGTCATTGACATACTTGCCATGCATGCAGTCGCTTTGGATTTCTGTGGCTGTGAATGGGCAGCATGTCATTACAAGCAGCTCCTTTGTTCAAGATGGTTTCCAGCCACGATTAAAGAACCTCATACCACTGGTACTTTCACAGTCATGAAACATTTCCATATTTTGCCCTTGGAATCAAAGGTGACAGCGTATGAGTTTTTCCACAGTCTGGCTCAGCAAATGGACAATACAGGATTGACGTCCATTTGTGTAAGTTTACAGTGCAATAGGAATTATTTCTTGCTGACTGAGCAACTAGGATTGTTATGCAGTATTTCTGAGAATGGCCAGTGGATGGCACAACATCAAGGTATTGAAATGGGCCGGTCAAGGGCATGATCTGGCTGGCATCAACACTACTAAAGCTGGTGAACTAGCTGTTCTATGTCCTGCATGTCCGCAACCAGATAGGAACTTACCAGTGGGATGGGAGAACTCAGAGTAAGGGTAATGTCAGCTCATGTTATGTTTTTGGAGACACAATTGACGTAGTATTTTTCTAGATGGCTATATGCTCTTTTCATCGCAATCAATGCCAACTTCCAACTCAAGTGGCGCAATGTTTCATTAGATGAAAAGCATTGAAGATTCTGAATATAAGGCATACTTAAAGGAATGTCCCTCTGTGATACATGAGGTTAGTGATTCATTGTTCCCTACAAAGCTGATGGGCGAACTGCAAGGCAAGCAGAGCATATGTGTCAACCATGATGCTGTCAACTGTACAGACAAATCTTTGAAAGGTCTTGCTATAACAGGCATGGGTGGCGTGGACTGTCGACATGATATGAAGCTCCCCTGCAGCATAGGAGACCTCCAAAAAGGTGAAAGGTGTGGTCTCTCTGCTTTGACAAGTGGTCAGTTGCCTCATTGATGAGCTAGATATGTGAACATGGATTACATTATGTTCTCTGCACTCACACACTTCTCTACATTACTCGTCCTCAACCTTTCCTACAACATCATGTGCCAATGGTTCAAAAACCTCTGGGCATGTACGTCTGCTTTGCCGGCCCACCTCCAATTCAATCTGACTAACAAAAAACTTAACTACTTCATACCCAAATTCCACCTACCAGCTCACATCGAGTCATGCCAAACAAGGTTTTCATTCAACTGGACACCCAGTGTTGGTTGCACAGATGGGAAAGCTCCTAAGTGAGGATGGGCAAACATCAACCACATTGCTGCCAGCACCAAGGAGATGGGACCTGGATCTCGCCGGAATGTAATAGACGATCACTTTGGGAACTCGAACTGGAAGAAGAAGATAACCTTGGGTATGTAATGTTTGATATGATAATTGAAAGAGGGAAAGGCTGATGTTGTTCCCTAGGTCAGACACTATACTACAAGTTCATCGCAGCAATAAAGATGAGGGCCGAGCATTGAGATGCACTACAGGAACTGCAGGGTTCCATTGAAGCAACGGTATAGGGCAAGGCAGGGCTAGCAAAGTGGAAACAGGAGGTGGAAGCCTGGAAAGAAGACAAGTCACAGCCAAACCCTTTTGAGAGCAGGATGACATATATGTGAATTCTTTGACATCTCTGTCTTTGTCTGATATCCTTTCAGGTCTGACGATGGCTTCTATTCAACGCCACCTTGCTGAACAAGATGCCAAATACCTTCAGACTGGCTCAGCTGTGGCATTGCACACTGAAGTGACTCCCAGTGTGCTTATCAGTTCTGGAATTGATCTGGAAAATACCCAGTAAGTAGTAACATCCTCCAAGGTGACAGCATCCTCACTTCTTTTGGAAGCTGTAAGCTCAGGGCTGATATCAGGGCATTAGGACAACACGCCACAGACAAACAAAAGGGGAGAGTGCTGATCCATACTAACATCCTTCAATGCCAAATCAATGCATGGTTTGCAGTCCACACATTATATTTCCCCACTATGGTACTCTTGCGTTCAGAGGACAAGAAACGAACCATGCCCAATAAAGATACCCTCTCCCTTTATCTCCCCTCTGAGATTTGCAACCTCATCTCTTGCGACCTGAAAATGCTGGAGATTAAATGGGAGCTGTGCATGGCAGAGGCCCACAATGCTCTAAATGAGTGTCGACATCATGTTCACATCTGAGCTCAGCTCCTGAAGTTCAAGGATCACAATCTACATGGCCAGGATGCAAATACAAGGGCCCATAAATCTCTCCATGCGCTGGAAGACTGCCTTTCACTTTGTCATGTCAAGTATTCACAGGCTTGTACACAATTGACAAAGCTCAGCAAGAAGCTTGGGAAGATTGGTTGGCAGCACAAGTTACAGCCACTCAAAGCAGCCAACCTTTGTCCAATGGGCGATTTGCTGGAGGGAGAGACTCATGGGACTGTGGTCATGTCATGGATATGGTTGACTCATGGTCTGCGAGCGGATAACGATGTGAATCTCCAGGACAGTAAGTACCTTCAGTACTAGATAGAGTGAAGCCTCACTTGTCTTTTGTAGCATTTTGAATCGAGTGGATGAAGACCAGGGCATGGTATAATCACTGGGATGAGGAGGTCCAGCTCCTTTTTGAGGAGATATGCCAGGTAGCAGCCTTTCTTAAATGGGAAGCACAGATATGGGATAAGTATGGTTTCCTTCGGACATTCGATCAGAAAGAAGATGCTGAGGCATTCACAGCATATGCAAAATGTCAAGCCTCCATTCGACACGATCTGGCTACTAGCTTTGCACAAAAATGGCATGATGTGCACAGCATTGTTGCTGCAGATCTCTCTACCCACGGCGCAGGTGATATTAGTGAGCCTACCATTGACACCCCACCTAATGAGCATTCGGATGAGAAAGATATCAGGGAGGGATATGGGAAATAGGGATGGAACATTATATACCAACATGTATTGTACATTCAGGCACAACTAAATTCAGTTTATCAATACTTCGTGGGGAAGATGATCCAAGTGATGCGATCAGTGGGGACTGACAATCAGGTCAAGGAGTACAATGACAACACAATCAAAAAGAAGCAATGACAGGACGAACACATATCTGGTACAGCAGGAAGCAAAGCATGGGTTCTACAGTGCAGGGGATATATCATGGGATATATCATCTAGAAGAATTCTCCAAGGATGGACTATAGTGGGGGATGTATCACCCACTTTGTGATAGCACAGTCTCAGGATAAATCAAAATAGCTATAGGTGGTGGCTCTTGCTGAGAAGAATGCGTTTGTAAAGCTTGGGGCTGGACATCTGGGTATCAGTCACCTACACTGGACATTTCAGGATGACTGGAGTTTATGTATGTCATCCATTGTGGGAAGGAGGCATGGCTGACGAGGTGATGTAGTCTTTGTGCTGGATCTTGCACCAAATGGCCAGATGCAGTTATGGATATCATGGCTGGGATCATTATCGTTGGCATGCACAAGGTATTACACAGTACAAATCATCAATGCAATCAAGTACATGCATGACAAGGATATTGTACATAGGCACGTTGTAAAGATACTAGGATGGCCAGGAAGGCTAGGAGAGGGGAACCTCACTAGCCCTAGGCTGTCAGAGTAAGAAAGGGGGAGGCGAGATACTTTGCCCCTAAAGGGACTCGAGACAAGGGTGAAGGAGTGGGGAAGTCTGAGACTGGTTCTGCAGAGGAAGACGATAGTCCAGAGGTAGTCCAGAGCATGAGACCAGTAGACTGAGGTGAAAACAGAAGAAGAAAAGATGTTAAGGACATAGATGGTGACAGTGAGCAGTATGGTGAATCGGTAGACAGTGTGGGGGATGAGTGGTTCGAACAGTGTGAGAATCCAACCAAAAGTAACATTCTATCTACAAGGTACGAAGCTTTATAGTCCAGATATGCCCAAGACTTGTCAAATGTCCAAGGGAATGTCATGAGAACTAAATGGAGATAAGGGAAAATATGCCGGACCAGTCTAGAAGCCCTAGGGGCAACTGACCCTAAAAGGACCGGGGTCGGACCCAAAGTATTGGACCAGCACTCAGTGATGCTAAAAATAGAAAGCTAGAAATGATCGATGCAAAGTGAACAGATAAGACAGAGATAAGGTGAAATCTAACCAAATAAATGAAAGGTAAATGAACGGACGTGCCAATAGGTAGATCATGACCAGGCTAACACAGACTAGTTGAAGTATCGGTCTAGTACCAGTCTAGCGGTGGTCTAAGTAACAAAACACTTGGGAAAAGTAAACACGAGAATAAGTAGCATCCAAAAAATATAAAAAAGGGTGGATATAACTGTAGAGATGCACCGCGCTCTACAACATCCCTCCTATCGAGGAGCATGACATAAGCACCCATTTCAAAATGGTCTTCAATGACAGAGACCTTAAACATTAACCAGAGAATCTCCTTCTCGACAGTGAATTTCAGATAAAGATTACTGATTTTGGAACAGGGAAGATCCTTGAGAATGACCATAAGTTGTCCTCTCCTCGTTGCTCTGCCTCTGCCCACTTGCTCAGACCCCTGAATCATAGAAGAATGTGCTAATTCATTCATCAGGACTGCGCAGTACATCTCTCCAAAGCTTTTGGAACATAATGAGACATCCAAGAGGCGAGCAAGGCATAGTTCGCCATTTTGGTGCTTGACATCTTCCCATAGCTCTGACCTATTGCTCACATCGAATCGAGCCCAAGTGCAGAGAACATGAATGCGAATGGAACCGACGGTGTCGCCAAGGTAGCCAAGGGGGCGAACGAGGAGTCACCCTTGTATACCACCATACCCTAAGCCACAACTTTGCCCTCGACACCGATCCCAATGCCTATTTCTTCAACTCCGCACAATGGCAACCCGCCGGGATCAGGTACCAGCTCCTCATGCAGTAGCTTGGTTGACAAGTCAAGCATTGTTGTCACGATTGCTGCTAACTCGAAAGGGGCCATAATGTATTGACACCAGTGTAGGGCAACGAAGGGATGTGTGGTGTGGACTGGTAAGTTCCATTGTCTTTTTGTATCCCTTCATACAACAAATTCATACTGTATTGTGACATTAGCTTGTTGTTAATTGAGGATTCAAAAAAAAGAGCTCATTGTTGCTTCTGCCCGGTGAAGTCATTCTCTTTAGCACATGTCAAGGCCCACTCACCAAAATGGCAAGGGAGTAAGCTGAGGCTTCCAATTGGCGTGTTGCCTATCTGACCAAATACAAGGCAGTTGTTGCTCATGACACACTGGCTGTTGTGTGTCAAGCAGAGAATAGAGGGGGGTGTCAGGTTACAGTTAGAGCTGAGTTTAAGAAAAGGGACTGGTGTGAGCTCGGGTACAGAGAAAGTGAAGGAGAAAGACAAGGAGAAAGAGAAAGAGGCCAAGTCGATCATCAAAAATGCAGAAAGGAAAAGGGAGAGAGTTTGTCATGCTAATGGTGCATCTTTCCTTCTTCATGCAGTGCTGGCCCCCTTTCTGTGCACTAACTCAATGCATACAGTCGACTCGACCACAGACATATGCTGCTGAATCGAGTGTTGTTGTGTCACAGTGGATAGAGAAGATTAATACTGCGTTGACCTTGCCTCTTTCCCTAACATGATCATCCAATTGCAATTCATCATGTTTTGTGATACCTGCTGAGGGTCCTCCAATGACAACAATGGACACTACCATCTTTTTTTTTGTCTGCTGCACAACCCGTATTGTTGATAATGTGTAGCATGGCTTCTGCAGGTTGGATGAAGTTTAGGACTGGTTCTAACCTCTAGTACTCACAGAATCTAAAGTCAATTCTGGAACTCATAAAACCTTTGGTAATGGTATCAGTGGGACTCAGCATTAGGTCACCACGATAATTAACATAGCGCAATGTGTGTCTGACCAATATTTGTATTTCTACTGGGGTACTTTTCAGCACATGTGAAGTAAAAAATAATCAGTTGTATGCTAATTTTTTATTACCTTGCTTGACAAGGTTTCTGTCACCCTTTAAACCCCATGGAAAAGTGCAGCCCCTGTCTTATTGGTGCTTGCCACACTGGGGTTTAAAAATTACAAGAGTGGATGTCCCCACCATTTCGTACAGTACTAGACTACTTAACGTGCTCTGTTCATACTACTGCAGGTATGTCATAGTCCTTTATGTTTGGGTCGATCACTGAGTTCTCATGTCCCTCCCCATCTCCTTCCACCATGTCATGGTTTTTGAATTCAATTGCTCCAATCTATCGTCCTCTGCTAGAAGCTTGGGTTCATGAGTTGCTTGAAAGAGTTTAACATCAAAGTCATGAAGCAGCCGAATGGTGGACTGCCTGGAACTGCAGGATAGTGCAACATATAAGTTGAATAGATTAAGACCACCTGTTGGTGGGGTTGCAATGTCCACCAGGACTGCTGGAATTGTTTGACCCTGAGATCAGTAATCAGTGAACACATATGCTGCTGTCATTGGAGACTGACACAGTTTGACAGTGCAAGTGATTGTTTTGCCTTCTGATGAGTGTTACAATTTTCCTACTTCACACGTGTATCTTTCTCTGTTCCTTTCTTTGCCGAGTTGTTGGCGGCCCGGGTATGTTTTCTCTTTGATGGATACACTGTCTCCATCTCTTTGATGGCACTGCGCTTTCTCTTATTCTCTTATGACTGCCTCACACTATTCCCCTTGAGTCCTACCGGTAGGAGTATATCTTTTCACTCTATTTCCTTATGGACAGCGCTCCTCCTTCGACTAGTTCTCTCATACTAGTCATGTGTTCCTTTACTCATCATTTCTATCTTGTTCCTAAGGGTTCTGCGCTTACACGTCCTTTACGCTTATGTGTTCCTTCTTGCTGTTTCCATAATGTTCTACGCTTACGCATCCCTTAGTATTTATACCTCGCTGTCCTGTACTGTAAAACTCATTCTCGATCTGCACAATACTAGCGTACTTTCTGGAATCCTTAAGCCAACTGCTTAAGTCTTGACCTCGACCTCGATCCTTACTTGTGTTTTGTCTTGACGACGCTGCGTCTCTCTGTGAGTACCTCTGTCAAGACACCTTTTGTACGCTCGACTTCCAGTCGGTACATCTTGCGTAACAATGAGTGACAGTGAATGCGGTAAGACTTTGATATGGGTTCGACAGGAATGACTGACTCCTCCAAACCATGTAGTTGTGTGGCTCGAGTACAAGTCAACTTGACGAGAATGTATAGGGGAAGGTTTTGGAGGCAGATCACTGGTTGCGAAGTGTCCTCGATGGCAGGTTCCTCAGGACTCAATATGATATCTACAATAGTGCCACGGGCACCGTTTGTAATGTCCAGATCAGTCTGAACATTTTGGGTGACCATCACACTCATCCCAGTTGCAATCTCAACCATGTCCAGAAGGTCCTGGTTGCACTGTTCTCAATTGCCACTGTTTCATGTTGCTGCAGCATAGCGCTCGGCCAAGGTCACCTTTTGTCCCTTTATCCTGTCCTCTGCTGGACATTGGAAGACGAAATGACGTGATTCATATGCATGCTTCTCAATGGCAGCTTCATTCCATAGTCACCAAATGCTGTGATGAGGAGTGACAAGTGACGTGTTTTTCCAGGGTTTTCTCAAGAAATCTGTCTTCCCTTCTTCTCTGGTAACTACCAAAGTGCGTAGCATCTCGATATGGTGCTCCTGGACTCAACCATAATGAAGGTGCTGAAGAAAATCATGCCAGACTTCATCTGTGACACACATTTGCTCCTTCAAGAGTATGACAGTTGTGAACTCCTCGTAAATTGTTCTGCCATGCAGGCTAAGACTTGAATCGCGTAACCTGATCGGGTGGTAGAGGGCTGTGTAAGAACCACCTGTGACGGGCAGAAATTGATGGAAGTCACCACTTAGGATGACGGACACACCACCAAAGGAGTGATTGCATACTGGTTGTCCCTCTGTCACCTTGCCAATGCTGATGTTGCGTGAGAGCCTCACCAAGAATGCTCTACCACTCATGGATATCTCATCGATGATAAGATACAAAACTGGCTTCCAAAACACCTGGAGCTTGGCCCTAACTTCATTGCTCACTTTATCACCCGAGTCGAAATCATTGGAGGAATTACTTGCAGCAAGAACTGCTATCGTGTGTGTTGTTTTGCCATCAATCAGCGATGCTGCCACTCCAGTATAGGCTGCCTTGACGAGGGTGTGTTTCATTCCTCTGGATGTGAAGTACTCGGTGATGGCCTGGATCACCTTGGATTTTCCAGTTCTACCTTTGCCATGGATTATCATTTGGAGGGGGGGAGGATTCTGACCAGCAAGGGTCTGGTCAAGGTGCCATTTGACAATGTCATAGCTCTGGAATTGGTCA
>JBBPKY010000886.1:0-12404 GCA_038089495.1 Xerocomellus dryophilus
TCACACTCCAATCTACCCCCTGCTCGCGAAACGATTCATCGCTTCCAAGGACCAGGCATTCGCCCTCGTTCCCACCATCCGTACCGCCTTCATTGAAGCTACATCGGCGACAGTAGGCTTCATTTTCAGCGCGGCCGAACGTGATTCTGGTCGTCGTGCGTTCTCGGCGTCCACAACGTCTTATGATCTAGGCCAGCTGCGCGAGGACTGGGATTGCAACATCCCGCTCATGGTTGACGTTGTCTTACGGACGTCATTGTCAAGGGATCGCGAGGACCTCGTAGGAAGCGTTTGTCGCAGTGTGCCCTTGACCGACCTTCAAAGTGCCCATTTTAACTTCGATAGCGGGACCGCCCTCTCGTCGGCCTTTTGGAAGAAGACTTTCGGGCACCTTCAAGAGTTGCGGCACATCAAACTATCCGGAGTCAGCTTGCAGGGTCTGATCCGAGCGCTTTCCGTTGCCCCTCATCATTACGTGAAGAATAAGAGTGGAAACCTAGAGGCCGGGTCGGCTCAGACATTTGCACCCACTTTGGAGGAGTTGGAGCTCTACGACATGGCTTTTTCCAAGGCATGTTATGGTCGGTCGCAGGGCAATCCCAACTATTGCACTTGTAGTGCACCGTGTCTCTGCGACGCGCTTTCCAATCGCGAAGAAGAAGGTTATGGCCTTCAGCGGCTCGTCCTTGCAGAATGTATGTACGTTCGTGATTATGACGTAGAGTGTTTGAGCGAGTGCGTAACTGGCATTGACTGGGATGGGGTCACAAGGACCATCCCAAACTCGGAGAGCGACGACGAGGTGGAAGACGAAGACGACGACAGACTTCGTGGTCTCTTTGGACTGTCACGTTACCACGCTTTCTCTTGATCCATCCATTATTATCTTGTGCAGGATCGTTTTCAATGGTTAGGCGAACTATTAAACTCTACATTAGGTTACCTTTTTGTCGCTTGTGCGAGTTAGTACATCATGTCTTGCTACTCTGCTCGCCAAAGTACGCAATTAACATGTTGCATCAACTCTGTTGTTCACTTATGACGTCGTACCTGGATGCCGCTAGCGATATTTTCCGTACTTCTGAAAGCATTTCGATAGCGGGCAGTGCAATTATCGTGCAAGTATTATACATCAGCCTTCCTGTTTGCCAACTCCTCTATCGAGGGCCGTCTAGGAGCGAGTATCCCGCTGCGACCGGAGCTGGCATACAAGATCTCGGCCTCACCAAGGACACCTGGGGTGTAGTCCGCCACAGGACCAGACTTGTAGATGTTACCCTGCGGATCAAAGGTCGACGATGGGAGTTGCAGAAGGTCAGACGGGGTCCTCGTAAGGTACAACCGGTGCAAGGAATCCTCGGCAGCCTGTAAAATGTCTTGATGATACATGTCAAATCGAACAAAGGCGGGTCACATACCCTGTACTCGGCCATCTTCAGCGAACTTCCAAAGCCTTCGCCCAGTTTGTCCGCCCCAGAGTATATTCCAACAACGAATATCGGCGAGTTGGAATACCGGCCTGTTTCTTTCAAGAGTCTGAGAGGAGTGAGCATGTGGTAAAACACCCAGGCGAGGGCACGGTTTCACCTTGACTTTGGTCGTTCTCTACCAAATTTTGCGACTGTCTCCATAAGAGCGCGTTTTGGATCTCGGAATTTTAACATGGACCGTAAGTCGACACGACGGTTTAGGAAGAAGGAATGGACGAATTTGCGAGCTGTCGAGAGCGACCTTTCTTGGTACACTAATGCGGTCAGCGCACGCGGTATTGATGCGAGCGCGTCGGAATGCAAGAGTGGAGGCGACGTAGGCGTGGATGGCTGGGTAAAGAAGAGTCAGAGCGGCCAAACCGGGACACGGTCGATGGACGAACCTGTCTATGCCAGCGCAAAAGAGGGGTAGCACCCATCTCTTGAGCGACGCTCGCGCAGGTCAGGGGACCCACGTGAGCGCTGACTGCAGCCTTGAGAACACGGGTTGGGAGATGGGGGTATGAAGCGTGGAAGTATTCTGAGGCGAAGAGACCCATGAGGGAGTTACCGAGTGCGGCCAGGTCTGCATTCGTTGGAGGAGCGGGACTGGAGGGGTAGTATTTGGCATGGAGGTTCACGAAAGACCTGTGGGTGCAGGCGCGTCGAACGGTGTCGGGAGATGCTACTACGGAACCCAGGCCGATGCGATGCGAAAACGCGGCGAGGGCGGAAGGGGGCGGCGGTTGTAGTGCAGCCCAGGACTGTGGATCGAACACGACCTTTCCAGCCTGCCTGACGATGGCCTCTCGTGGAGGGAACTGGTTCAGATGGGCGGCGGAGACGGCGACTCTGGAGTAGAGCCTGTTCGCAACATGACCCATGGTACAGGCCAACCTCTGAAAAAATTGGACGGTCGAGGACACGGTCGGCAATGTCCGAACCGGTCCAACACAACTTGAACACGCACTCCATCGCCCATGGCGGTCCTCTCGCTCCCCCTGGTGTTCACCAACTCGTTCTGGACGCAGGACTACCGCACGGGCCTCGAGGTTCTCTACAGCAAGCTCGAGCAGGTATGTATGCCATCGGTCTCGCTTGCTCACATCGTAACCACACCCCAGGGAGTTGCCGAGAACGACGAGATTGTGGCATTCATCCGGGTATGCAGGTCCCCCACCCGTGTCATCCCATCCTCACCTATGCACAGGCTCGTGCAAACGCAGAGAATCAGCTCGCGATAGCCTTGCTCAACCCGTCCGCCGTTGGCTCTCAAAGTATGTTCTTAATTCTCCGCCGAATTTGATCCGTACAACTGTCTTCGAAAGCTGGTTTCAACAGAGATGATGGTGCATCCCTCCTCGTGACATTTCGTGGACTTCAGGCAGAGTCCGCGGCCCAAGGTCAGATCCACAGAGATATCGCCAAGGACCTTCAGACTCTAGTCGTAGAGCCATTCAATGTCTGGGCTCAAGATTACAAGGTGCTCATGTTCATGCACGCATTGACGTCCTTTAATCCTTGCCAAACAGGAGCGGCTCTCCGCGAGCAAGGCGATTGCTTTGAATCGTTGGTTGCGTTACTATGAGGATGCCCAGAAGGAGGTCTGTTTCTTCCTCCCTCCATCCCTCGCCTTCCTAGCTACAGCTTCCTATGTAGGTCATCAAGCTGAAGAGTGCATACCTGGCAAAAACACGCCGAGCAGACGAAGCCGAGGACGAGTATGTGTAACCCTTGTCCATCCCATGTATACTAACTCGTCAACAGCGCCAAATTTGCGCCCAATAATGATTTGGGCGACCACTACACGACCTCGCCACGGCTCGCGCCGCGTGACGTCCGTACACCCCAGCGCTCTGGTACCGTTTCCGAGCGCATTGCACAGCGATTCAAGGAAATTCAGCGCAAGACCGTCGCGTCTGCAGCGTCTGCTACCACATCCGATGCAGCAAGTGAAGTCACTGAGGAAAAGGAAGAAGGGTCGCCCAAGGTCGACAAGGGCAAGGGCAAAGCCGTTGAAGCACCTTCGCCGGTCCTTGCGCCGTCCCCTCCTCCCATGTCACCGCCCTTGCCTCCGTCGAAGGCGGAGGTTACCCCACCCGCGGCACCGCCTCCCCCTACTCCAATTCTTTTGGCGGGCCTGTCTTTACCACCATCAGCCGTATCTAGCCTGCTCACACGCGCTGCAGCCGAGTTGCCTCTCAGACCTGTCCGTTTCACACTTATTGGGGAATATCCCGACTGTTTCTCGGGCTCAGAATTTGTTGAATGGCTGAACAAGAATGTACCTGGCTTTGGTGGCAATATCGACTTGGCAGAAGAAGGTGCAAGGGACCTCGCAGAACGAGATGGTCTCCTCCGCAGGGTTGGCGAGTTTGGAAACCAGTTTGAACATGCCGATGATGCATATTACCAATTCCGTCCCAAAGTTAGTTGTTGCATTGATGTTCTCGTGGTCCTCCTGACGCCACGCAACAGGCGTTTGACCTTGAAGGTAAATCAAGCGAGGGTTCGGCCATTCCGGCAAAGAGAACCCAGATTACCGATAATCTCTTGAAGCGTTCTGGCGACCTCGTCGATGTCGTAACGAAAGCCCTCAATGCTAACTCTCAAAACGAGCCAGTACACGTCAGGCTTCGTACCGAGGCTGACGAGGCTGATAAACTATATCGTGTCTCTGTCAGGAAACTCGATAGACAGCGACTCGGGTTGGAGGAAAGAATCGAGGAGATGCTCAAGACTCTTCAAAAGTGGGAATTGGAGCGCCTTGCTGCAGTTAAGACCGGTGTGTGCCTCATTTACCTCCCTTGCTATAATTCATGTTAAACTCACGTGCTCCGCCCTGCAGTCCTGCTTCAATATCAGGGGACCCTAGCTACCCTACCGAAGGCGTTCGAGCGGACTTTGGAGACATCGGCAACGCTCATTGCATCATACCAGCCAGACTCAGATTTGACCGCTCTCATGGAGCGTTACCGCACGGGTCCCTTCCGTCCGGTACCCCAGTTATACGAGTCTGTTGCCCACGACGAGTCTGATATCGTATTTGGCATTGATCTCCGCAAATGGGCAGAAGGAGGATGGAGCGCACTCGCTTCTGGAGAGGAAAAGAGGGAAACGATCCCTCCTGTTCTCACTGCATTGCTGGATGGCCTGACGGAATCTTACACGAAGTTACCTAACGATGCTGGTGAGCTTTCAGGGCAACAGATATCACTAGAATCTGATCCATCACCTCCAGAAAAACGCAAAGCCTGGATTTATGATGTGCCACTTCCAGTTCTTCACCACCTGAGAGAAGCTCTTAACGCCGTCCCACCTGGACAGCCATTCTCCCCGGAGATGCTTGCCAATTATGACGCGCCAGTTCTTGCTGGGTGTGTTAAATTGTGGGCTTTGGAACTTGATCCTCCCTTAGCATTGTGGGAAAGCTGGGACGACATAAGGAAATTATATCCGATAGTGGGCTCGGGAGCCAAGGTTGACGGAGAACTATCCGAAGAACAACATTTGCAAGACCTGCAAACAACCCTTCAACGGCTTCCTAAAGTTCACCTTTATGTCCTAGATGCCCTCGTGACGCATCTTCGTACTTTGATAGTATCCACCGCTGCGGAAGAACCGGTCGATATATACATGTCAAAGCTTGCATTGTCAATTGGTCGCAGTAAGTACTTCTCGTGCAACTAGACTTGCTAAGCTGCCATTCTACTTAGCGATCATTCGGCCCAAGGTTGAGACCGAGTTGTCCATCCAAGATCGCCACCCTACGCGTAAGTGGCTCGGTCCCTTGTCCCCTTTTGATGCTAAAAGTGTACAACAGTGTTGTTCCTTGACCTCCTGAAGAATTACGACAACATTTTACCGCCCACAATTGTTAAAAAAAAGCGCGAATCAGAACGTCGTGTACCAGTTAGAAAACGTACTGCGCCGGTCGATATGCGGATGAGTCGTAGCAGGATTTCGGTAGGCGCCCCAACCAGGGAGCTCCTCGCCGCTCAGCAGGCCACCCAAAAGCTCGCTCCCCAGAGTGATATAGCTGCTCCAACCTCGCTACCTGCAGCGAAAGCCGAAGAACTCGTAATCGTTGCTGCTGAACCAGAATCGATCGAAGCCTCTGCACCGGAGCCTCCTGTCCTGGAGCCTACAACGCAAGAAGACGACACTGCTCCTCCCCGTCCTGTCTTCAAGGAGCCCCCTCCCGAGACGGAAGACATGCCACCTCGTCCCGCTTTCAAGGAACCACCTCCCGAAGTTGACGATGTACCACCTCTGCGACCCACGTTTGTCTCGCCACCCGCGTCACCTCCGGCAGTTGTAGAACAAAAGCCCGCGCCTTCTCCCGCAGTTGCGGTGACCCCCGCCACGCCCCAGAATCCCATCAAATCAATCCGGCGTAATTCAGCCTTCCGTTCTGGAAGTCCATCTCCGATTCAAGCACGTAGTCCATCGCCGTCGGTCACTGCCGGTGGTGAATCCGCTGCTGAAGATCAGCCTTTAACGAATGCCAAGTCGGCATTGACAAGGCATACGTCGGGACAGGGAGTGGTTCGTGGACCCCGTTTATCGAGGGCTCCGAGGGGTCCACAGGGTGGTAGTGTGAGTGGCAAGATTGCTGCTTTCAATAACCGTTCAGCTGCGGCGTCACCTCCACCGTCTCCGGGCTACAAGAGGCTGTCTGGAGGAACGTCCCGTCTTTCCGCAAACGCAGGGGCGGATTCAAAGAAAGGAATCGGGCGTACTCCAGGTGGGTTATCCCGAAGAACTATGGCGAGCGATGCTGAAGATGAGGTGGTGGATAAGTAGTGCCCAAATAATTTAGGCTTCTTGACTAGGACGCTCTTCGCGGATGTGGCTTGCTCCAGATTTGGTTATGTACATGTGCAAACTAAATGCTCTATGGATTGTTCATGTTATGATTGTCGAGATTTACAGCTTTGAGCAATTCAGAGGATGGCGGCTCCGAGATACAGACGCTCAGCTACTCCACGGAAGATGGTTACGCGGAGCATATCGTAAATTATAAAGACACGGTAATACAAAGCAGAGGTACATGCAAAAACGAATGGGTATTGCTATATCTAAACTTCTTGCGAGGCACCATCCTTCTTCCCCTTGTTGGATTTTGATGGTAACAGTTCTGGGTTAATAAACGGCACGACACCACCTTGACTGATGATTACATCTCCCAGAAGCTTGTTCAATCTGGAACGGCAATCAGCAAAGATGCTTGCTCAAGCTTGTAAAATGCCTTACTCTTCATCATTTCGAATGGCGAGTTGAAGGTGACGAGGGACAATACGTTGTTTCTGAACAAATGAGCTGTGCATGGATGACATACCACCAAAGGTCGTACCTTGTTATCACGAGCAGCATTACCTGCCAACTCGAGAATCTCTGCGGCCAGGTACTCCAGCACAGCCGCAAGGTACACTTGACAATCGTGAGGAATGAATTTACTGAAACCTCCTTATTGAACATACCAGGTGCCCCTGCTCCAACACGCTGGGCGTAGTTGCCCTTCTTCAACAATCTGTGAATACGACCAACAGGAAATTGCAGGCCGGCTTTCGATGAGCGAGACTGGGACTTTGCGTCGCCACCAGTCTTGCCAGAAGAAGACTTTCCACTACGTTTTCCGTGAGCGCCTGCACGACTCGGTAGGACTAGGGCAAACTCACGCCTTTCCCTTTCCAGACTGTTCTCACCAAGTTTAGTCAAAGCGCAGCAATGTGGTAGATTTATGCTTACCATTTTTCAGTAGTGTGAGATGGTTAGAAATAACGTGGGTGAGAGTAGGAGGGAAAAAGGACCATCCTGCGCATCTGACGCGTCTGCTATTTATCAAGTCTTTAGGGCGGAGTCCCAAAAAAAGTAATCAACGCGTTTTGCACGTGACTGACGCGCCTTCTTTCCCAGAATGGTAATTGGTCATGTGGCGCGGGACTTGGTTCGAGGAGCAAGCAGGACTCGTAGCTCTGACCAACTCGGCCGTCTTCGAAGCACTCGACCTTGCGGTCTGCACGAGGAGCTCTCCTGCAAACCTTCGCGCGTTCAACTACACCTCCATCTGATTCAAAACTTTTGTTCTTTCCTCTTTTTATTCCCCATCTGCAGCCAGCGGCAGTTCATCTGCCTCTTCATGTCTTCTATTCCCGCAGGAGTATTGCCCACCCCGTCATATACTCCGCCGTTGTCCCCGACGCATGACCAGGTTCGTGCATTGACATCGGTGCAGCCCGGAAACTGTTAATGCCGCGCTTACGAGAACACGCTTGTTTAGGTAGTCGTTCTATACGTTGTATGTGCAACAAGCAGGCGCAAATTGAATTCGGTTGACGTTTGACCGGTACTTTAGACAGTCGTATATGCTGTCGTCATTTTCGGAGTGTGGAATATCCCCGGCGCTCGAACGCTGATCAATCCGTTGAAGCTGTTCACCATCGGTTGGCACGAGCTTTGCCATATAATTGCAGTGGGTTGTTTGCTGTAGTACCCATCGCAATCCGCGCTCATCTTTTACTTGAATTGATTCCATTCGTTAGGCAATTTTGACTGGCGGAACGATATTATCCGTCACCATCGATCCATACCTGGGCGGAGCAACACTCGTAGAAGGTGGTAAACCAATGATAATATTACCCGCAGGATACCTAGGTTCTACCATCTTCGGCGGTGTATTCATGTTGGGTGGTTTTGATACCCTAGTCGCCAAAATACTCAGCTTCGTGCTCGGCCTTGGGTTGGTTACCCCGCTTGTCCTTGTTCGCGATAAACTGTAAGTAGACAGCATCGTCCTTAACCTATCCGGCCAGCTTACCAACTGAAGGACTATATTGCTCACACTCCTCTACGAGGGTCTCCTAGTCGGTTTCTGGTTTATTGGCCACGCGTAGGTGATTATCAGGTGCACTGCCTGCGTATCTCTCATCTTTTCATAGCCAAGCACTAAGGTGGTACTGTTTATTTGTTGGCGTAATGAAGTTAGTGTCCTTGGCTGTTATCTGTCGCTGTTCTCATGTGGTTTCGCAGCGTTTTCTTCGTCGTTTGTGAGTAAAATCCGTCTGGTTACGGCTTCGCATGAGATTTCTTTGCAGGGGACATTGCAGACGATAAATTTTTTCGCAAGGTCAATGACTCCGATTGCACGCAGTTTCACATCATGTTTCCTCGCATCTCTGCTCATTGTAAGAGTGTCCATCCATCTGTGGTTGAGCTTACCACTGAGTACAATAGTTTGGGCGTGTGTATGGTTGATTTTTGAGGTTGGTGTATGTATATCGTTTCTGTTCATCGGGTTAGCTTCGTTCAAGGTGAGCCCGGGTCTCAGTTACTAATACGCACAAATTGATTATGGTATAGCTTACTACTGGAGATATGGATACCCAAGCAGGTAAGCAAAGGGAATTCTATAGCACACTGCAACTCATGATTGCCCTAGCCAACTTTCTTCCTACATGACGCATGACTCTGGCGAAATACGATAAACGAATTGGCACCTTGACAGAGACCATCGCACCTTTCGTCCGTACGGCATCCTTCATTAACTATACCAAGAAAAAGGACTGTAGATGTATCTTTGCTCTTCATTCACGTATCTATATCGCATTTGCATTGAAAAGTGACTCACTCGCTGTCGCCCTAGAACGGTCGTGTAAATTAATGTAACTACCTATGGGTCGTGGTGGGGTATGAAGGCCAGAACATTGCACGCATTAGATATCAGGTGTACGTGCTGAAACGTTGATATACGTTACACCATCAATTTTGGGACCTAAGATTTCCAATAGCAAGTACGAATAACGGAATACATTGACGATAAGTGAGGATTTGGTGTAGTATTTCGGGGTAGCGTAGATAATAATTGGACAACGTCCCAAATGAGCGATACAGACGTGGAGAATGAGACGGAGAGGTGTTAGTACGTGCAACGATATCATTTACGAACTGCTCGCCGTATGAGACTAGCAACGACAAGCGTGCCCAATGCAGCTATGCCTCCCGCAAGTGCCATCCCCACGTATCCCTCTGAAATCAAATGATCAATAAAGACCAAATCACCCACATTTAAAAGCACGAACCTTTCGCGACAGCGTGTTCGATGAGAGATGCTAAACTCTGAGCCTGGAGGTTAGTCGGCTCTTTCTCCAGCAAAAGATCTGCAGTTGGCAGTGAGGGGTCGGTCCAGACTCATAGCCAGGAATACTGACCGTTAAAATTCCTCGCATCTGCATAGTTACCCATCTTGTAATACCCAAGTGCAAGATAATAAAGGCACTCTCTACGTCGTGTGGGCTCTGTCCGGTATATGTCTGTGGTGGACAACACATCAGCGACACGGTCCTGGCGGCAGCAGGGGAGACATGCCTTGCAATAGCCGGACGCCTTCAACCTGGTGCTCGCGAACAGGGCTTTTCACCAAGCCCCAGGCATAGTTGAACTTTGTCTGAACGGTGACATGGGATTGAGCAAGCTCTTTCTGGTATTGTAACCGCAGCACCTGGACAGGCCTCAGCTAAGAGCTGGCGAATAAATAGCAGATGTAGCACCCACCTCGAGTTCATCATAGGACAAGGAGACCTGGGCGTCGGCGGCATAAGGAAGGTCGGTAGGCATGATCGAGCTGAAAAGGAGTTGGACTGCGGCCGCAGGTGCAGGTCGAGCTGGTACATGGTGCACGGGGTCTCGCTTCTGATGAGTCAGCACTTCCTGTGACTCTGCCTCACGCGGAGTTTTCGTCGTTTACCACAAACCACATTCCAGTTGAACGAACGCAAGACAGAAAAACACACAAATGGCAGATTCGGGCGGTAAGTTGAAAATTTATACAATCCCATCCAGCGGTTTTCACAGGTAGCCATAAAAGCCAATTCGTACTCACACAGAGGCGATAGAGGTACTTGGCTTTCTCCCGCGTTTGCTCGCTTTTCATTTTTCTCCTTGCCAACAATGAGCTCATGGTGCATCATAGCATCTGTGCACTGTGATTCTTTCCCTCTTTTTGTCAGCTAGCCCTTCCCGTGGATGTCGCTCGCACCGCCAGTCTGCTGTCTTCAGCAGCAACGCACGTTACTCACGCATACTACTTTTCCTTCTTTTTATTTAGACCGTGTCGACCGTGCATACCGCGAGGACCGTGAACGTCGGAGGCATGATGATGGACACCACAGAGACCGTGACTACAGGGATCGGGATCGGGACGGCCACAGAGACCGGTACCGCCGGGACGACAGGCGTGGAACTCCCCGTGGTGGACGTACAAGAGATTTTGACGATCACAGACGTCCTCATGACGAAGATCGACGCCGTGATCATCGACGTGACGATGACCACGGTCACCGTCGAGGTCGTGGTGAAGACGCTGGTTCGCCCCACCACCGTGGTGGCCGAGGAAGGGGAAGAGATGGTCTTGGCACTCCTGAAAGAAGGTCCCCAACACCCGAAGGTGCTGTTCCGTTGTCTCAACGAAAACGGAAAGCATCAGGATGGAATGTTCATGCCCCTGGATATGAGCAATATTCAGCCATGCAGGCGAAGCAAACTGGTGAGTTTTTCATGTGCAGAATACGTCCAGCTTTTCACAGTCTCGTCACCCAGGGCTTTTCAATTTGCCAGGTGCTAACCGTACCCAGGTCCCGCCCATTCTAGGAATCGCAGGCCTTCCACCTCCCATTCCTGTACAGACTTTTGGTATGGGAATTGGCAGCAACCCCAACCTATCCAGGCAATCTCGTCGGCTATATATTGGCAGCATTACTTCGGACGTGAACGAACAAAACTTGGCCGATTTTTTCAATTCCAAGATGATTGAGATGAGTATAGGCACAGGCGGACCTGGAAATCCAGTCCTTGCCGTCCAATGCAACTATGAGAAGAACTACGCCTTTGTTGAAGTAAGTCCTAATCTTTCGAATTTTGATCATGCCATATTGATAGCAATTCTAGTTCCGCAGCGCCGAGGACGCTACAGCAGCCATGGCGTTCGACGGTATTATCTTCATCAATGGCCCCCTCAAAATTCGTCGACCCAAAGACTATGGTGGTGTTGACCTGTCCGCGCCTCCCAGCATTCACGTTCCAGGGGTCGTGTCCACCAATGTGCCAGATTCGATCAACAAAGTATTTGTTGGCGGGCTTCCGACTTATTTAAATGAGGAGCAGGTACAGGAGCTGCTGAAAAGCTTCGGAGAGCTTAAAGCCTTCAACCTCGTCCGGGAAAACGGTAATGGACCTTCGAAAGTCAGCGCCTTCGTCTCAACATCTGCTGCAATGTCTCACTGTTTTCCCCAGGGATTTGCGTTCTTCGAATATGTCGATGCCACTGTTACTGACGTCGCTATTCAAAGCTTAAACGGCATGGAGCTTGGAGACCGTTACTTAGTGGTTCAAAGGGCTTCTGTTGGTGCGAAGCCTGGGATGCCGAATCTGCCCTATGACCAATTCCCAGAAATTCCTCGACCAATCATGCCGGCGGGCGAAAATAACACCGCGGACGCACGGATTCTCCTCATGCTGAACATGGTTACCCCGGATGATCTCGTCGACGACCAAGAATATGGTGATATCTACGAAGATGTTAAAGAAGAAAGTTCCAAATATGGCCCAGTCGAGGATCTCCGTATTCCCCGTCCTGTCAAGAAGGATAAGTCCAAGTGGGCTCCTGGGGAACCGGGCTTCCAGACCGCTATCGATGCACAGCGTGCTGACGAGGCTGCCGGAGTTGGAAGGGTGTACGTGAAATTTGTTGATGCCTCGGGTGCACAAGGTGCTCTCAAGGCTCTAGCAGGACGATCGTTCGCAGGCCGTTCCATCATTGCCACTGTTCTTAATGAAGATAGCCAGACTACCCCCCCTCTCAACATTATCTTTGCTCCACAGCCAGATGCACCTCCTCCCCTTCCCGAGTCGTAAACCATACTGCACACAGGCCATAGT
>JBBPKY010000887.1:0-12386 GCA_038089495.1 Xerocomellus dryophilus
CCACCGAGTTCTTGTTCCTCAAAGGTCATCAATTCCGAGACGAACCCGATGTTGGGGGAGATCCCCTTGCGGCGCTCGAGGACAAAGGCATAGGCACGGGAGAGCGTCCAGTGGTTCGCATGAATGAGGTAGGCCATCACGGCGGTCACAGAGCGCGACTTGCCCGCTTTGCAATGCACGTAGGTGCTCGCTCCGAACAGACTTGCCTCATCTTTTGCGAAAAGAAACAAGTCGAGAAGGGATGATTAAATGCACGATTCCGATTTCAATAGGGAAAATGCGAACGTAGAGAAGGACGCCCTACCTAGTATCTCACAAGCCTCCTTGAGCCCCCTGGTGATTTGGTCCTCTTCGACCGTATCCCTCATTGGAATCTTGGCATACCTCTCGAAATTGTCCCTCAGATTGAGCCCATGGTCGTCGTCGCACTCTGCTGCAATATTCAGTATCCGCTTGATCCCCAGCTCCTTGAGTTCCTGCACGTGCTCTGGTAGGGTTAGCTCCGGGCCGAGATACAAAAAATTTGGAAGGATCATGGACACGGTGAAAGTCGGGAACTCGGCCTCTGTCGAGGTCTGGAGATCATCTGGGCGTGCGGTGCTTGGCGATGGGGTAGGACGAGGTATACACAGCGGCGTGTCGGGTGTGCGGGGTGGCGTCGGACGGGTGAATCTGGGAGATGGGGGTGGGGGTGGGAGGAACTCGGCTGGGCTGGTCGCCCAGCGCGGGGATGGTGCGGGAGGGGTGTGATTTGAGTGTAGGAGGTTGAGGTGGGAAGGGGACTGTGGAGGGAGATAGAGCGTGTTGCCATTGGGGCTTCCTGAGAACGGGGAGGGGGTAATGGGGAGGGTCGCGGAGCGTGTGGGGGCAGTGCGGATCTGGAGACGGGGGAGTTCGCCGGCTCCGTTTGTGACGAGGTTTGGCACGCTTGGACGTCGCGGGCGAGAGAAAGGTGGAGGGGAAGCGTTAGTGTCGTTTAGTTTTAGTTGATCTGTGGGCATGATCGGCCACAGTGACGGCATGGGCTGATCGATTTCGAAACGGGTTTGGGTTGGGGCGGCGGTGTTAAGGTGAAAGAGCCCGCTGCTCTTTGCGCTCTTCAATGGCGGTTCTGGGTCGTCGGGATCTGGAGGATGGAGGGCCTGCGAAACCAGGTGATTCTGAAGACCGGGGTGGGACTGCGCGGCTGCGATGCCGCCTCGCAAGTAATGGACGCGACCCTGGCCAAGGAGCGATGATATGACGGGGAGGAGAGCCCACGCGGTGACCTGGAGGTTGTCGATGTCGGAGTCGTCTGTTTCCTCGCCGTGGACGATGACGACGTCGCCGTCCCAGGAGGGGGAGGAGGGAAGGGTGTCCCAGCGATGCTTGTCCTGGTCTGAGGTGATGAACTGGCGGAGGGCGGCGAGGGACTGGAAGCCGCTGCCCGGCTTGCGACATCGCTTGAGGATGAGGGAGGGGATGGCGATGTTGACGCTGTCGACGAAGTGGGAGGCGTTGTAGGCGGCGAGGGGGCGCGTGTCGACGACGACGGGGCGGGCGGGCGCGGCGAGACGGTCGGAGAGGACGCGGGGATGCCAGGCGGGGGCGCGTTCGGGGGCGGGGGAGCGGTGTACGGGGGACGGGGCGGGCGGGGAGCGGGCGGGGGACGCGAGCTTTGGGAGGGCGGAGAAGGAGCGTATGGGCCGGAGACGGAGGTTGTTCTGGACACTGGCGCGCAGCTTGGCGAGGTCGGCGAGTGCGCGCGCGAGATCGTCGGGCTCGCTGCCGTCGATGGGGATGGTGAAGTCGCTGTTCGGGTCGAGCGCGGCGAGCTCGTCGTCGGCGTCGGGCTGCATGGTGGTCGTGGAGGTGGTGGACGGGGGGTTATTTCATTTTCGAGGGGGGTCGTGTCAGGGATTGAAACTCCACTTAACGGGTGCGTCTTCCAGCCAGCGCCGTCCATCAGCATGTCCTCGTACAAACCCACCGCCTTCCGATCCCAGCAGCCAGACCAGGCAGCCGGCGAGTTCAAACACCGTCCCCAGGTGCAGCAATTGCAGGAATTCTTTCCCGGCTACTCCGCCGAAGGCAGGTCCTCGTCCCCCGACCCCCCCTCCCGCTCACTTTTGTCCCCAGACCTCCAGTCCCTCCTCCTCGAGGTTGGCGGCGACGTCCAGCTCGCAGCACAGAGAATCAGCGAAGGTCTTGCTTTCCCTTCTTTTTTCTCCTCCATCTCAATCGCCCGCTATCACAGGTCATGTAGAGCAGTGGGGCTCCGTGAAAAGCAAAAAAGACAAAAAACCTCCCACCCCAACCCCAAAGGACCACCCCACCTCCCGCGATCGCACCGACTCGCGCGGTGGCCGCGGTGGTCGTGGCCGTGGTGCAAGAGGTGTCCGTGGTCGCGGCTCAGCACGACCTGGGGTCAACGGCCACGCTTCACGCCCCTCACATCCCGGCAAAGCCTCACCCGCTCCGGATTCCACGGACAGGCAACCCGTCGAGGACCTTTCCGACCCAGCCCAGCCCGACAAACCTGACTGGTCAGATGGCATCCCCTCAGCACCCAACGACTCTCCCTCCGACCCAAATCACACCGCGGAGCTTCCTACGTCAGACACCCCCCTCCCTGCCCAGTCTTGGTCCACCCCCTCCTCATGGGGTGCCAGCCCTTGGGGTGCACAAGACCACTCCCCACCCGCACCCCCCACGCCATCCCAACCAATATCGGCCGCCCAACGACCCACGAAACTGCCAGCAACGTCGAAACTTTCTTGGGCTCAAATTGCACGGTCTGAAATTTCCTTTCTTCTCCACCCGCTTTCCCCTCCTCATACATCTTGTTCAGACCACAAGAAAAACCTGCCGTTACACCACCTCCTCCAGTAGCTCCTCGCGTCCCTCCCTCCGCACATGAACAAGCTGAACCCGCACCAGCACCACTTGCCAATGGCGATTCGGACCCAATAGGCGACGGCTGGGAGGATCCAATAACCGTACAACCTCCTACTTGGGATGACGAGCCACAGGTCAAACCTCCTCCCGAAGATGCCTGGTCATCCCCGGTGCAGACTGAAGAAGATGTCCAGGAGGAAACTCCCGCCTCTCTGCCTGAGGAGGAACCTGCACATGAGATCCCTGCAACCGTGCCTTCCGAACCGGTCCCAGTTCCTCAACAACCAGCAGAAGAGCCGGTTACTGCCCCAGCACCATCAAAGTCCCCATTGTCTGTTCCTCCACGGTCGTCGGCTGCTTCACATCGTAGTGTAAACAAGTATAAGGCAACCGACCAGGCTGTCGTCATGCCCACCTCGGGCTTCAACCTGGGACTCGAGAAAGTTGGCATGCAATTCGGTAGTTTGAGCCTCGGTGGCGATGTCATTGAGCCATCCCCGTGAGTCGCCGTTGACCTTGATTGATGTGTTGGCTGATTAGAATCGCCAGGACCGAACCTGCGCCAGCTTCAGAGCCGGCTTCAGTCAAGGCAAAGCGTTCGCCTCAGCAGCTTATCCAACCATTGCCCCACGCGCAGGCACCCGCCCAAGAGTCACCCGTGGCTACCTCCCCAGCCCAATCTACCACAGCGTCGTCTCAGGTTGCACCTCAACAGCAGGTCGTACACCCTGTACCCGCACCGGCTCCAGTATCTGCTCCCGTGTCTGCTTCTATTCCTCAATCCCAATCCTCGCTCACATCAGCCATGTCCTCGCTTCCACCCTCTGTCAGCCAGCCGATAACTTCGACCTCCCCTGCCTTCTCTCAACAACAGCTTCAGGCTTCCATCCACCCGTCCCTCTCTCAGCACCAGCAGCAAGCACCCCTGACGCAGCACCAAGTACAGACTCACCAATATACCCACCATGGTCTTCCCACCCATCTCGATGCCGCCCAGAATGCCGCCCAGCAATCTCAACACACAGCACACCAAGCCCCTGCCGCTCACTCGGCGTACTTCCGGCAAGCGGAATCACCTTATTTCCATACCCCCACCCCACCCGCTGGACAGGGGCAGGACTACAGTATCTTTGGTCAAATCGGCCAACAACATCCTTCTCAGGCATCGCATTTAGGTGCATTCGCTAACAATGACTATGGGTATGGTGATAATCAACGGGTATGTGTTCTCGTTTGTTGTGTGCATACGTGACTAAGGTGACCTAGGGCTTCTATGAGTCGTACGGTCAATCACCCGCTTTTGGAGGAAGCCGCAATGTCCTCGGTCACGATGATGTCAAAGGTCTTCCTACTTCCCAACAACACCCAGGAAACACTGTCCTCCCACCTTCAAACACCCAGTCTTCGCAACTACCTCCCCAGGGTGGCGCGCAGCCGCAACCGTCTGGTGGCCAAGGCCCTCAGCAGAGCTACCCTCCTCCCGTCCCCTACTACTACGGTTACCCACAAAATCAGTACTACGGTACCCCATACAATTCAGGCTACGGTGTTCCCCAGCCGTTCGTCAAGTATCCTACCATGTTCCAGCCTGGTCCTCCTGCCCAGGGTGCTGCACCGTCTCCAGGAGGCAAGCAAGGTCCCGGCTCAGTGCAGTCTCAGTCGGACCATTATGGTCGTGGGCTCTATGGTCAACAACACCAGCTCCCAACCTCGGCCTACGATGATCTCGGATATCAGCACCATGCTCCACAACACAATCACGCACCAGGAGTGAACAACCTCGCTTCGAGCGAGTACAGCAAGCACCCACAGCTGTACGGTGGACAAGCTATCCAAAGTTTCATGGGTCTCGGTCAGGGTAACGCCGCCGCGTCGGGCCCTTCGCTCGCCCAACGCGGGGGTGGGACGTCCCCCGAGACGGCATACAAACCCTACTCTCAAAGCGTCGGCGTGAAAGACGGCTCAACAGGCGTCGGTCAAGGTGTTGGCCAACCCCAGTCGGGGCGCGGTGTCCAGCAAGCGCATGCTCAGGGTGGTTTCTATGGGGGCAACCGCTTCGGCTCGAGCGCTGGCGCTGGCGGACAACAGGCTCAGCAAGGACAACAGGCCACGCAAGGCCCACAAGGACATGGGTATCCGCAGGGCAACTCGGATGCCAACTTTTACCAGTATCAGCCACGGCAACAACAGGGCTACTGGCAGTAATTGTTTTACTTTACAGTTTCTAGTCTGATCACCTTTAGGCTTCATTGTCTGTACTGCCAGCGCACTCTCAGGCTCTCTTTTCTCTTCCTACATATCTCCTCTCATCCTGTTCCATTCTCTTTCTCTTGCTTCAGCTGTTTGATATCATAGTTACGGTGTGCATTGCAATGTACTTCTTAGCGACATGTCTCTAACAAGCAGCTCTTGGCACGATCACCTCGGGGTAGCATATCCTTTTAATGGCGTTCACTATCATCGAAAGTAGCTACTAGCCGGCCAAGGCATGAATGGCGAGATCCAAGAGTCGGTGCACGCATGTAGTATAATCAGAAAGATGTACAGAAGCGATGCTAGCAACACACGACAACGCTCTAAACCAGGGCGCACATACAGAACGACGTGCAAGGTCACGGGTGCCTATTTTACCGCAAGCGACTGTCAAACGACTTTCTAGTTGAGCAACGCGACGCGGGAGGACCAAGTGGGGCACTTGCCGGGCTTCGCGCTCGCTCTCCAACAACGCGAGGATGTCCTCTTCCCGAACGGGGCCCTTGACGTTTCGGATGATCGTCCGCGTCGTGTCATCCATGAACTCGACGCGAACTTGGGTGACACCACCTCGGGACCCAGTTCGTCCGAGAACCTACGAAGAGGGGGCCCGGTCAGCGACAAGGGGTCGATCGCAGAACGATGGGGATTGGAAAGAACCTTGATCACTTTGGCAAGCTTGACGGGTGCTTTTGATGAATCCTGAAAAACCGCGTGAGCGTCGTCGGAGAGCGGTGGGCAGCGATGTGGACATACCATTTTGATGAGGAATCTGTTGTGAACGCACAAGCGGTTTGTGTGGATGTATGGCTTGTAAAACAAGATTAAGGTTTAAAGTCGAAACTAAACTCCGCCGGCTAAAGCCGACCAAGACGATTCAGTACAAGTAGGACGACAAGCTGAATGACGAGGGGGTATCTTTTAATTTCCTGAACTAGGGACTTAAAGTAAGAACAACACATCAATAACTCGTACGGTAACTCATCCAGTTATAAATATACAACAGAGCGAAAAAAAAGAGGGAACGATAAACAAATGGATAGCATGTACGAAAACATAGACAGAACCAAGGCTAGCTTAGATCTCATAACGCTTGAATCAAGGACATACGACGTAACATTCATAGACCGTTCGGAGGGGAATATTAAGCAGCAAGTCACTCTTCGATTGCCACAGTTCGTCGCGGTGTGCCTCCTCTTTGACGTGCACGAGAGTCTGCAAACGCGCTCGGTGCGACAAAGATTGCTTCTGCAAAGGCAAAGGCAACGCCAACGGCGGCATTGAGGATGCGCCATTGAGGTCCAATAACATCTATGCCTTCGATTTTAGCATTGAGAGCTTTGTACGGGTACCCGTAGTGAGCAGCCAAACGCGAGATGGAGGCCGTGAGAGGGTCGAGAGGAAGCACGCGGGGAACGCGTGCGGAAGTGGCATTTGCGGGGTGGAATGAAATGACGGAGCCAACAAGAGCAGGGATAATCAGAGTAGGGATTGACCAGTGGAGAAGAACACTCCAAAACACGGAGGACTGGAAGGTTGCGAGGGGTGGATATGGAACGGTGAGCTGCCAATCGCCAGCGTCAATGACCCGCGGAAAATGAATCTAATATGAAATCAACTACCGAAACGGAAGTAGAGGAAAGGGTCCGTACCTGCAGAAAGTGCCACGGAATGACTTGATACAAAACGTAAAGTAGCTCGAACAAAGCGGTGAGGAACGATATATGAAGGGAATTCGATAGTGTCTAGCGTGAACAGAACTTAGCGGTGCCGAAATGGAATCAAATTTGACATACAGATCTGGAAGCTAGCAAATACACGCGAGCATGCTGTTTCGCGCCTGTCTGCAGCGTTTTGAATGTGGAGTCTGCAAGTTCAAGGGATGGTTTTGGGATGTTGCGCAAAATGCTGCGTGGGGTGGACGTGAACAAGATACCGCGCTCCTTCAGAGGGGTATGTGCGGGAGGTGCACTAGGGGTCTCTTCCTCGGATGGCGAGATAGGAACGTTCTTGAGCATCATCGACACTTCTCGCGCCTCCGGCACGGGGGTGGCGACGGGGGGAGCGTTTCGACGTGTAGAGCGAGTGGAAGATGGACTAGTAAGCTTCTTTTCTGATATCTCCTCCGCCGATTCCGAGGCAGGGGATACAGCGGAATTTCTGTGGGGGAATGAATTCAACGACGGCAGTGAACACGGGGAGACGTACACATGGATGAATTGCTGTGCAGCCTTCTTCCGTCTAAAGAGACCCGCGAAGACGGGATTATCCTCGAGCGAGACCTGATTGTCATCAAGATGTTTTCGGATTCGTTGTTGGAGTTCTTCCTTCGTTCCAGCATCTCTGATGTGGAGGGCCGAAGCTATCTCCTTGAGCTCTGCTTTCTTCTTGGGCTGGAGGGAGCCTGAGTATACAGCCGTTGTCATCGCGTTCGTGCTGTGGCCAACAACGATGACTGGGATAATGGAGGTTCGGGTGAGGTCAATATGAGCCCAATCAACATCAACAAATCGCGCCGACACGTAGCACGTGACACGTTCCCCACATGGACCCCGTGAACTCGTTTATGGGGTCCCGTCCGCGATAGTGACAATGGGCGGACCCGGGGTGAACGACGAGGATCACTATGGGAGCCTTTGTTCTTTCTCACCTTTCTTTGTCGCAGTCTTGTAGGATATTCACGGCCAGCTAGCATGTCCTCGATCGCCTGCCTTCTCTCCTTCCTTTTGCTTGCTGGTCAAGGTCAGTTTCTCGCCCCTGAACGCCTGACACCGGCCTAGTGCTGATTTAGCTCCTAGCACATACACTAACTATCGACGTTGGCGGCACCCTTGGCAACGTGCCTGCTAGCGATTTCCTCAAGGTTACTGACACATATCTTCTAGCCGACGTGAGTTCCAAGTATCAGCAGTATGTAGCTTGTCAGATCATTTAGTTGCCCAACTTAGTGCCAAACCCAGTGCAACCATGCGAACGCCATGATCAGCGTAAGTATTCGCTTTCGAGTCCATACGGTAATGACATGCACCTATTTCAGAGCTGTGGCACCAATGATCAGTGTCTTTGCAATACAAGTACCGTCGCTGCAATCACCAGTTGCCAGCAGTGTATGTTCAACGATCTCGTCGCCAGGTTCACCACAAGCACAGATCCCCGAGCTGGTTCTGCTGCCGCGCTCACAGGTAAGCTCGCAACCATTGGTATTCCTCCTTTCATCCATGTTCATGCACTACGAAAGCATACGCGACAGCATGTTCTGGTGTCGATGTCATCATCCCATTGTCCCTGGTCACCTTAACAACCCCGCCGGGCTGGGATGGACCCTTTGAAGTTAAGCTCAGCACTTTGGAAACAGTGTTCGTAGTCGCCGCTGCCACTCTTCTGGGTGGGGGTTCTCTTTTGCTTTTGTCGAACCTCTAGGCGATCGAGTTGCTAGTCTGGTCGTGTAACTGGGTTGTAGTACTAGGTACTCCAGCCTTGTAATCATAGTTTTTGTCTCCTAAAGAGCCCGAAGAGGTGTCCGTTACACATCTTATGGGTGTCAGAAATCACCGGCCTGACCCATGCCTCAGATAATACCTAAGGCCTCATACACAGTATGGGTCTGGTCACCAACAAGTAGCTGCCACACGCGAAGTTGCGAACAGGGGTTGTAAAATGTGGCTGTGTTGCCTATTGCCTGAACTCAGCGGTCGTACAGGCTTGCTCCTACCATTACCCTGTCGACGGCCTAGAGCAATATTTCACTATACTCCGTATAGTTCTATGCATAATGCATGTTCTTTACCAGTCAACTCGCGCGGGACACGTCCCCTAACAAATGCTTTGCATCGGAATTCGACCTTCATTGGCATTCGAAACTACTTCAGAAGTCTATGCAGACAAGCCAAACCTACTGTATACGATTTGCATCCTCGTCCGCGTCATGCTCAGGGTTTTGCCTCCTCGGTCACCAGCCATGCTGCTGCTGCACACTGTAAACCATCCCAATACGAGCTCCCAACAGACGTTTATTTCTCTGAAAATTCACCTCTCGCCCCCTCCCCTCGCTTTGACTGGCGACTGCGAGCTACTTCGCGCTGTAACCACCGGAACGATTCGCTAGGGAAGCGAGATGGCGCTCGAGCATACATGAAACGCGTCGTTCCTGCGTGTACTGAAGTCCAGCCAAGCGAGCCACTATACGAGGAAATCCGGAATTACCGTGAGCGGTGAGTTCGTTTCTTATAGATAAACACTGGTTTGGTGCCACTCAACTGTCACAGTTTTTTACCCTTATTAAACGCCGAACAAACGGAGGACGAGACAGTCCTTCGCTGTCGCCTGTCGAGTTGGTCGCTGTCTCGCTTACGCGAGGAAGGCTACACCATCACGGATCTCTACGCGTTTTGGATAGAGGCACCGCAATTTCGCAATCCAATCGCATGTTTCTCTCTAGGTCCGGGCATAATTTTGCCCCACCACAGATTCGAGTAAATGGCTATCTCAGACAATCCCAGAGTCATACTCATTTTTCTCTGTACTAGAAATGGGACTCAGGTCCTATTGTCACGACTCGACCCCCTACAAGAGGTCCCTTTACGTGGCACCGTGATGGCGAGCAATGCTACCCAGCTTCGCATCGTATTTGACCACAAATTTAATATCGATGATGGCCTGTGGCGTCTTGATGTTGGGCGGTCCAACATCATTTTCGAACGGATGCGTGCTGCGATTTTGCATTTCAACCACGACCCTGCAGTATTGGAGGCTAGTCAGACACCTGACAGGCAGTTCGTCATACAAGGCACCTACCTCCGTGACATGCTTCTCCGCTCGTTTTCTCCAGCGTCCACCTCTCTGCACCAGCCCTTGCAAGCCCCAGATGAACTTGAATATGTCTCCCATGAAACATTGGAACACCAAAGTCGAGACGATCATGAACCCGGCGGTGCTTTCAAGGACGATATGAGGATCCAAAGCTGGGCCCGGCGATATGCACGACCAAACCCGATCGAGATGGACGGTGACCCAGCCCTGGACGGTTTGAATGCAACTCAAATTCGCGCTGTAGCGATGATGATTGGGGAACGTGTTTCCCTTGTTCAAGGTGTAAGTCCATGGTCCCGAGATATTCGATAAGATTTGATTTACTGTATGTAGCCTCCGGGGACAGGGAAGACGAAAACTATTGTCGAGGTTGTCAAAGTACTCAAGGTAGGTTGCGCCAACTGATGGCCTTGTGTGGGTGAATCTCAAAAGTACTTTAGGGTCACTTTGAAGTGCATCATCCGATTCTTGTTTGTGCATATACCAACGCGGCGGTGGATAATCTCGTTGAAGGTTTTGCAGGAGCTCGCTTGAAGCCTCTGCGCATCGGCTTCCGGGGCAAGATAAAAGACAGTCTCACCGAGCACACTCTCGACTACAAGCTCGATCAACATCCCCTCAAGTCGAAGGTAGATAGGCTCCTCGAAGAGAAGGGCGCCGCAGAGAAAAGGCGATTGGACCTGACCAAGAGAATCGAAGGTGTGCAGAGAGCCCCAACAACTCGCGCCGCAGGGCGTCTCGATCAGATGCGGTCGGCCTTGCTTGCGCAAGAGCGCCAGTCGATGGCTATATCCGCGAAGTTATACGCCATTCATCAGGAAATGCTGCGGGACATCACCGCAGATGCTGATGTGGTACGTGCTCATCTTCACGCTTCTTTTTTTTGTATACTGACATCATGTAAGATTTGTACAACTTGCATCACCTCGGCCAGCGTTGCACTCAATGTACTTGACCTTCCTGTGGTTTTCCTCGACGAAGCGTCCATGTCAACAGAGCCTGCATCTCTCATACCCTTAATGAAAGGAGTACGTGTTTCATCTTGGATCTCTCTCCGATTTCCGATGTATGAGCGCTGTAGGCACAACACGTTGCCCTCATCGGAGATCACAAGCAACTTCCGCCTGTCATCGCAAGCCGCGAAGCGCAACTGAAAGGCCTTGGGACCAGTCTTTTTGAGAGGCTGACGGAAGAAGGGGGTAGGTCTTACTTTTTTCAGTTAATGGCTTACTTACATTGGCAATTGTGGCCCAGTGGTGCCGTCAATTATGCTGGATATCCAATACCGGATGCATCCGTCCATATCGCAGTTCCCATCGCTTGAATTTTACAACCTTTCCCTGCGAGATGGGACCGTTGATGCTCACGGAAACATATCCCCAAATCTCCTCCCTCCCCTTTCGAGTCATCTACCAGTGGATGAGTTGACTGGCCATCAAATGCCTGTTGTCTTCCTGGATCACGTGGGATCTGAGACTGCCAAAGATCGCAGTAGGGTCAATTGGAACGAGGCACATATTGTCTGCAGTATTGTTGAGGACCTCCTGCTAAAAAACGAGGTTTGTTTACCTTCAATTACCCCCGAACGGAGCGTACTGATCGGTGTTTGGTGAAGTATCTTCGTGGAGAAGACGTTGGCATCATTGCCCCTTACGTCGCTCAAGTTTCGTTGCTCACGCGCCTCCTTAACTCCGATGAGAAGTACCGCAAACGCTTTTCTACCACTCTGGGTGATCATCGGAGACTACAACTCCACAACATCGATATCAAGACTGTCGATGGGTTTGAGGGTCGGGAAAAGGAAGTGATCATCTTTTCCACCGTGCGCAACAATCCGTCGGGACAGATTGGATTTCTCGCTGACAGGCGGAGGCTGAATGTTGGGCTCACACGCGCCAAACGGGGGCTTTTCGTTATTGGGAGCATAAGCACGCTCAAAGAGAGTAAGATGGTGAAGGGTCGGGCTGACGAGGCCAGATACGTGTCCACCGCCCGCGGGGGAAGGGGAACTGACGCCTGGAGGAGATATACAAAGTATCTGGTAGAGCAGCGGATGGTCCTTCCACTCAGTGGGGACCGACTGCATAAAGCTCTGTACGGGAACGTGCCTGCGCTGTTGAGTGCATCAAGTTTCCCGCTGAGAGTATACCACGCCCCTTACTTACATTCGTGAGTCTGTTGTGTCATGTACACTTTGTAGACGGGTTGCCATGCCCCGCCGGGCGTAATATCCATTGGCCATTACAAAAGTACCCGCGACTGCTAAGCACGAAAACACCCTTCACCGCTCACCGCTCAGTAACCATGCTCGTGGAATGATCAAGAAATACACGTAAACGGTAATTCGAAATACCACACTTTTCGCGCCGTCGGCCACCTCCCTAAACCATACCTGCACTTACCAAGTCACATTTTCACCTTTAGCGTCACTGACATCGTCCGTGCAG